>VWRL01001738.1:0-22998 GCA_011833715.1 Carcinoscorpius rotundicauda | reverse complement strand
ATTCTAATCCAGGTAAGCTAACCACTAGGTTTCACCCAAAGCGAATTGATATTATTGGAATTACGGCCAAAAATGTCGTTAACAGCAATGGTTCCCAACTAATGCATTCTAATTATGTTATTTTTCTGATATTGGCTAGGAACGTTAAGTATCTACAAAAGACAGGGTCTTGAAACTCAAATCATCGACAAACGTCAGCGTCTTGAAACTCAGATCAAGTCAGCTTCTTGAAACTCTAAGCATGAACAAATATCAGCGTCTTAAAACTCTAAGCACCAACAAAAGTCAGCGTCTTGAAACCCTAACCATCAGCAAAGGTCAGCGTTTTGAAACTCTAAGCATGATCAAAAGTCAGCGTCTTGAAATTCTAAGCACCAAGAAAAGTCAGCGTCTTGAAACTCTAAGCACCAACAAAAGTCAGCGTCTTGAAACTCTAAGAACCAACAAAATTCAGCGTCTTGAAACTCTAAGCACCATCAAAAGTGAGGATCTTGAAAATCTAATCACTGAGAAAGGTGATCGTCTTGAAACTCTAAGCATCAACAAAGGTCAGCGTCTGGAAACTCTAAGCACCAACAAAAGTCAGCGTCTTGAAACTCTCAGCACCAACGAAAGTCAGCGTCTTGAAACTCTAAGCACCGACAAAAGTCAGCGTCTTGAAACTCTAAGCACCATCAAAGGCGAGGATCTTGAAACTCTAAGCACCATCAAAGGTGAGGATCTTTAAACTCTAAGCATCAACAAAGGTCAGCATCTGGAAACTCTAAGCACCAACAAAAGTCAGAGTCTTGAAACTTTAATCACCAACAAAAGTCAGCGTCTTGAAACTCTAAGCACCGACAAAAGTCAGCGTCTTGAAACTCTCAGCACCAACTGTAGTCAGAGTCTTGAAACTCTAATCACCAACGAAAGTCAGCGTCTTGAAACTCTAAGCACCGACAAAAGTCAGCGTCTTGAAACTCTAAGCACCATCAAAGGTGAGGATCTTGAAACTCTAAGCACCATCAAAGGTGAGGGTCTTGTAACTCTAAGCATCAACAAAGGTCAGCATCTGGAAACTCTAAGCATCAACAAAAGTCAGCGTCTTTTAACTCAAAGTATCAACAAAGGTCAGCGTCTTGAAACTCTAATCACCAACAAAGGTGAGCGTCTTGAAACTCTAATCACCAACAAGGGTCAGCGTCTTGAAATTCTTATCAACAACAAAGGTGAACGTCTTCATATTCTAATCACCAATAAAGGTGAGCGTCTTCAAACTCTAATCACAAACAAAGGTGAGCGTTTTAAAACTCTAAGCACCAACAAAGGTGAGCGTCATGAAACTCTAATCACCAACAAAGGTCAGCGTGTTGAAACTCTAATCACCAACAATGGTCAGCGTTTTGAAACTCTAATCTCCAACAATTGTGAGCATCTTGAAACTCTAATCACCAACAAAGGTCAACGTCTTGAAACTCTAATCACTAAGAGAAGTCATCGTCTTCAAACTCTAATCACCAACAAAGGTCAGCGTCTTGAAACTCTAAGCATGAACAAAAGTCAGCGTCTTGAAACTTTAAGCATGAAAAAAGGTCAGCTTGTTGAAAATCTAATCACCAGCAAAGATCAGCGTCTTGAAACTCTAATCACTAACAAAGGTGAGCGTCCTGAAACTCTAATCACCAACAAAGGTCAGCGTGTTGAAACTCTAATCACCAACAATGGTCAGCGTTTTGAAACTTTAAGCAGAAACAAAGGTCAGCGTCTTGAAACTCTTATCACCAACAAAGGTCAGCGTCTTCAAACTTTAGTCACCAACAATGGTCAGCGTCTTGAAATTCTAATCACCAACAAAGGTCAGCGTCTTGAAACTCTAATCACCAACAAGGGTCAGCGTCTTCAAACTCTAATTACGAACAAAGGTGAGCGTCTTCAAACTCTAATCACCAATAAAGGTGAGCGTCTTCAAACTCTTATCACCAACAAAGGTCAGCGTCTTGAAAATCAAATCACTAACAAAGGTCAACGTCTTGAAACTCTAATCACTAACATAGGTCAGCGTCTTGAAACTCTAATAACCAACAAAGGTCAGCATCTTGAAACTCTAATAACTAACAAAGGTATGCGTCTCGAATCTCTAAGCCTCAACAAAGGTCAGCGTCTTGAAACTCTAATCATCAACAAAAGACATCGTCTTGAAACTCTGAGCATTAACAAAAGTCAGCGTCGTGAAATTCTAATCACCAACAAAGGTGAGCGTCTTGAAACTCTTAGCATCAACAAAGGTCAGCGTCTTGAAACTCTAATCATCAACAAAAGACATCGTCTTAAAACTCTGAGCATTAACAAAAGTCAGCGTCGTGAAATTCTAATCACAAACAAAGGTGAGCGTCTTGAAACTCTTAGCATCAACAAAGGTCAGCGTCTTTAAACTCTAATCAACAACAAAGGTCAGCTTCTTGAAACTCTAATAACTAACAAAGGTATGCGTCTCGAATCTCTAAGCCTCAACAAAGGTCAGCGTCTTGAAACTCTAATCATCAACAAAAGACATCGTCTTGAAACTCTGAGCATTAACAAAAGTCAGCGTCGTGAAATTCTAATCACCAACAAAGGTGAGCGTCTTGAAACTCTTAGCATCAACAAAGATCAACGTCTTGAAACTCTAATCATCAACTAAAGACATCGTCTTAAAACTCTGAGCATTAACAAAAGTCAGCGTAGTGAAATTCTAATCACAAACAAAGGTGAGCGTCTTGAAACTCTTAGCATCAACAAAGGTCAGCGTCTTGAAACTCTAATCAACAACAAAGGTCAGCTTCTTGAAACACTAAGCATCAACAAAAGTCAGCGTTTTGAAACTCTAATCACAAACAAAGGTCCGCGTTTTGAAACTCTAATCACCAACATAGGTCAGCGTCTTGAAACTCTAATCACTAACAAAGGTCAGCGTCTTGAAACTTTAATCACTAACAAAGGTCAGCGTCTTGAAACTTTAATCAACAATAAAGGTCAGCGTCTTAAAATTCTAATCACCAACAAAGGTCAGCGTCTTGAAACTTTCATTGCCAATACAGGTGAGCGTCTTGAAACTGTAATCACCAACAAAGGTCAATGTTTTGAAACTCTAATCACCAACAAAGGTCAGCGTCTTGAAACTCTAATCACCAATAAAGGTCAACGTCTTGAAACTCTAATCACCAACAAAGGTCAGCGTCTTGAAACTCTAATCACCAACAAAGGTAGGCGTCTTGAAACTCTTTATTTTAATTTTAATTCTGACTAATCACCTTTCACCTGTTTCCTTAATGAAATGTTTCACAAAGTTCTTGTAACTTTATGTTTTGCGAAGTTTAAAACTGAGAGACAATCGTATAATTAGTGTAAATCTATTTTAGTTTCAGTTCCCCGTTGGTCCTTTTTTTCTTGTTGTCTCGCTCGTGCCATCGATACAGTGGAAATGATCGTCCGCATGGTGCTGCACTTTACTGCACGTCAATGGCATTTCGAACACGAACACCAAAAATAGAACTCCAAACGTAAACAAAAATTCACTTGATTCTTTTGAAGAACAAAATTCATTTTCCTTTGATATATTAATGTTAGGATTAAAATTAGAAGTGTCTTTAATTCATACGTTTTTTATTATTCACTGTTCATTGTTTTCAAACAAAGGAGTTTTATGTCAACCATGCTTCACTGTGAGTGTATTTATAATTCACTTGATTGTTTTGAAGAACAAAATTGATTTTCCTTTGAAAAGAACAAAATTCATTTTCCATATTAATGCTAGGATTAAAAGTAGAAGTGTCTTTAATTCATTCGATTTCTGTCATTCATTGTTCATTGTTTTCAAATAAAGGAGTTTATGTAAACCGTGCTTCACTACGAGTGTATTAATAATTGAATGAAAATTTTAGAAAAATAAAAGTGGTCCCTTTGTTTGTCTCTTGTTGATAACTCTATCGACAGACTGTGGTGTGTCCATCAAACTCCGATTTGATATTTATAAACCTTCACTGTTAATGATAAAACAAAATATAAACGTGATAATACAAAACATTTATTAAATGTTTGGGAATCCTCACAATAAAACATTATGATAAGACAAAGCATAAACGTCAAAACAGGAAACATGTATTAAATGTTTGGGAATTCTCAGAATAAAACATAATGATAAAACAATGCATAAACGTCATAACAGGAAACATTTATTATATGTTTGGGAATCCTTACAATAAAACATAACTTAATGATAATACAAAGCACAAACGTGATAAAATGAAACATTTATTATATGTTTGGGAATCCTAACAATAAAACATAACTTAATGGTAATACAAAATTCAAACGTGATAAGAGGAAACAGTTTGGTGTGCTGATCATTGTGTGGTGGTTTTGGTTAACAACAGTTTGAGGTTTCGTGGTGTTCACCTCTTTGTTCACATCACTTTCATTTGTTGTTACTTTACTTTAAGTTCTAGATGTCAGGTATTTCTATTAGCGTAACTTTCTGAGCGATATAAGAATTTAACATAAGCAATACAATTAGCCAAACGATACAACTTGGTAATAACGGGCGAAGTCAGTAAAGTTTCTTTGTTTTTGAATTTTGCGCAAAGCTACACGAGGGCAACCTGCGTTAGCCGTCCCAAATTTAGCAGTGTAAGACTAGAGGGTAGGCAGCTAGTCATCACCACCCACCGCCAACTCTTGGACAACTCTTTTACCAACGAATAGTGGGATTGACTTTAACGTTATAACATCCCTATGAGTAAAAGAGCGAGCATGTTTAGTGCGACGAGGATTTGAACCTTTGACCTTCATACAGGTCGAGCGCCCTAACCATCTGGCTATGACGACCACAAGTCAATAAAGACAAATAGATGTTGTTGTTTTTTTAATCTATAATTGGCTATCAACCCTTGTTATGTTTAGAAGCCAATACGACAAACAAATACAAGTTTGTCGCTGTTATCAGAAATAATTACCAAGTTGTTTATAATTCAGTTTTCAGTTGGTAATATGTTGCCTTAACAGGACCGTAAATGGAACTGGAGTGTTTTTGATAAAATTACATTTCAAAGTCACCAATGACTTCACATTATTCATACTGTATCGTCCTATTACATGTAACTATCGAGAACAAATAACATGAGTGAGCCAGCCACTAGAATTCTTGGTTGATGGTTGTATTGGTCTCTGTGGTGAAAGTAAGTTATGATTATCGGTTGATTTTTATGAAGTACCTTGATTAAATAACACAAAACCTTGTGAAGTAGCATTTAACTCTAAAATAACAGCTTGAACGACCACTTTACAGCTGTATTACTTTTGTGGTGTTTAATATAACACATGAACTTATGAAGTAGCATTTAACACTAAAATAAAAGTTTGGCTAACCACCTTACAGCTATATTACTTTGGTGGTGTTTAATAGAGAAAGCAAAAATAGGCTTAGCTTTTGATATGGCAGCGTGAAGAAAAATGTTTTGATCTAAACAGTGGAAGGACGAAAACGTAAAACCCTTTGACTTCAGAATACTCAAGTCCTTTACAATAAACGTGGGTCAGAAGTGATGAATTATAAACTACCGGAAGAAAAACCGGTTTGTTGAATCCAAGGTTAACAACTTTACATACAGAATAAAAATGAAATTCAAATACATTAAGGAAAGTTAATAAACTTCGGTTAATCTACTTCACTATTCAAAGTTTGATGCTTAGATTTTATTTAATGATTCAATATTAAGTATACTAACTACGACTGGTTGGTTTTGAATTTCGCGCAAAGCTACAAGAGGGCGCCAGCCGTCCCTAATTTAGCAATGTAAGACCAGAGGGAAGACAGTTAGTCATTAACACCCACCGCCAACTCTTGGGCTACTTTTTTACCATCGAATAATGGGATTTACCGTCACATTATAACGTTCTCACGACCATGTTTGGTGTGACGCGGATTCGAACCGGTGACCCTCGTATTACGAGTCGAGTGCCTTAACTTCCTGGCCATTAACTACGATAAAATTTCAATTCATTCTCGAAGTGACGTTTTCCTTTTGCTGACTGTGAGTGACCGAGTGGTTTGAGTATCGGAATTTAAATTGAAGGATCCAATGTTTCTGTCCCGTTGAGCAAGATCGGGCTTCGTACTTTGGAGACGTGAATGATTTTTAAAAGTGACAGTTTTGTTTGTATGGTTGTTGTTAAGCAAAGCAGCTAAATAATGTGCTATCTGTGTTTCGATAAACCATGTTTTTGAGTTATAAGATTTTGGGATCACTACCGGGGTGGAAGGGGCGGTTAAATCACATTATCTGATTTAAACTTGATGGCCAATGTTCACTAGCCTCCGCCTTCTTTCAGCCATATTTTAGAAACAGTTTTCAGGTTTGTGTGACTGTTCAAGACACCAATAATTCAATTTGCTCCTACCCAGGTTTTATAAAACACAATGAGAAGGCGCTGATTTACAATCATAGAAGAATATAATAAGACGGTTAGACCTAATTGAATGTTTTATAATTAGAATGTGTATGAATGTAACGAGGACACCTTCTTATCTTTTAGCAGGTGTAAAATACGTTATTAGGCATAATTTGTTATGCCGGACTATAGATCCGAGGATCCTTGGTTCTAGTTCCGTTACCGCCAAAGAAAATTGTGCTCTGACCTTTGAGCCCGTGGATCCGTTATTAGAATGGTATTCAAATCACAATAATCGATTAGAGTAGCTCACAGGTGGGCGGTGTGCGATACTGACTACCTTCCCTGATGTCTGTCTCTGTGTTAAGGATGGCCAGAGTAGATAGTGCTGTAGTGATCAGAGTATTATTTTTACACAGTTACTCGGTATGAATCATTTACACAGGTTTACTTCTTATGCGCCTCAGTAAATTTTCCATCGTATTATTTAAACATCACGGTATCAGACAGCACATTTTTACAATGTTTCATACACATGAAAAAGAAATGACGTAATTAAAGTTCTTTAAGTGTGTTTTAATAGATGAGTAAGAACGGAACAACTTCCTAATGTACAGTAATGGACATTTGTTTTCCTAATTAACATTACTGTTTTAAAGTACTTGTAAGGTCAAATAATCCACAAAACAAAAACTGTCGCCACTGATAAGGACTGGTGGGTTTTGCTGCAGTGAAAGCTCGTTTACGTTAGTGTTCCTGTTAACAAAAGTATTGTCATCACGTGCCACGTTTCAGGTTGTACAACGTGTCAATAGGAACGTCTACTTGTCCTCCACTCAAAACTTTATACCAACCTACTGAAATTAGAGGACAGAAAGCACTTTATTCCTCAATGTATATACAATCAAATTGTTTTAAATATATAAAACATATATATATTTATTGTAAATATAAGACAATGTGTTGTAATAAGTTATATATTTTTCATATTTCTTTCACATGTTATATTTCTTCATCCGACTCTCCGATAGCCCCAGCCAGACAGGTCACAGTTCAGATGTCCTTTTAACGTGACACAAGGTTCAAAATGTGTTAATTAATATTTACGAGTTGAATTAATAAATATTTACCTCCTTTGTTTGGGTCGTGTCACATTATACTATTTATCTGAAACTAAATATTTTTGAAATAAAATATACACATATAAAATGTCTCACTTTCCTTTAGAATCGCTGTTATTTTATGCCTGCACGATTCTTGTTACTTCTTCAAGCATGGTTACTCCATCTGCAGTCACGTAATGTTGACAACAATTCGACACCACCACCTTGACTGCCGATCCGATGTTCGAAACCGAACTAAGTGTTATGTACGGTTTAGCAAATTCTGTCGTAGGAGACAACTTAGACGTTTCTATAATATAGTCGAAATCAATCGTGCATTGGTAAAAAATAACTGTGATCTTCAGTGTCGTATTCGAAATAGGAGGAACAATACACAGACAAATGATACACGACATCAGTACAGTTGTAACAGTAAGTTAAAAATAGGAGGAACAATACACAGACAAATGATACACGACATCAGTACAGTTGTAACAGTAAGTTAATAATAACTATGCTACATATGTCAGTGCTGGCATATAAACATTAAATTACATCCACGGCTTGAAAACAGCTATATACATGCAATAAATTACAAGGCTCCACATAAAGTACAGACTACATCAAAAATATTTGTTTTGAATTTAGGGCAAAGCTACACGAGGGCTGTCTGTGGTAGCCGTCCCTAATTTAACAGTATGAGATTAGAGAAAATGCAGCTAATCATCATCACCCACCGCCAACTGTTGGGCTACTCTTTCACTAGCGAATAGTGAGATTGACCTTTGCATATAACGCCTCTAGGGCTAAAAGGATGAGCAAGTTTAGTATAACGGTTATTCGAATCCGTGACCCTCAAATAGCGAGTCAAGCGCCCTAACTACATGATAATGTCAAGCTCACATTAAAATGACTGGGTGTCAACCGTTATTCTGTAGGTGTAATCTGATACATAATCAGGTAAAGTTAAAAAGTACCTCACGCAATTTGTAATGATGCGTTTAGTAATACTGTCCAGTTTTGTTACAATACTTACAGCCAGTCTTGCCACAGGCTGGCGGAACAATATTAAATAACAAAAAACAAATGTAGTGATTCCTATTATAAACCCCTAATGTGGTTCATGCAACTTGTGATTATTAGATATTTTTCAACTCAAGTTAGCAACAACATTAAGAAAGAAGAATAAAAAACTGTAAATAAACCATCAAAATAATTTCTTTCTGTAAAAAAATTCTAAAAAATTAACAGCTAGCCCAGTAATTTGTTATATTACTTTATAAGTTCTTTTACATTATTGTCGCGTGTGTTATATAATAGATTATGTTTAAAATACTTTCCGTGACTCAAGCCATGCAGTCGAGCCCAGAAAAGTCGCAACTGCACTCCACAGCTGAAGACACTGTGAATCATAGAATGCATTAAGGCTCTAAACAAAACTTTTGCAAATAAAGAAACATGCTTTTACTAGTTTTTTATCATACTCAAAATCACGCTTGGAATATTGCGATTACGTTCGTTTAAAGAATGACATTCAATTCATTTAGCGTGGAGAAGTATGTGTGGAGAAACAGTAAATAATTTGTTGTTTTTAGCAAGCACAAACCTACATAATGGGTTGTGTCGTACCCACAACTGGTATCAAAACCCGGTTTCTAACTTTGTAAGTTTTCAAACATACCGCTGTTCTATTGTGGGAAATAGTGAATCAGATCTGAGGTGTACCATATAAGATAGAGAGAAATTGTTTTTTAACAACAAAAACTCGTTAAAAATTTCCCTAAATTACTGGTTCAGATGTAAACAACTGTTTTTTTTTTCTTTGAGAAGTTGGTTGGTTAGCCTATTTCTTAGAGTGATCATTGTGTAGTGGTTATCCACTGAGCTACTTGAGACTTTTAAAATAGCCGTGGGGGACTTTATAAAGTGACAGTCAGTCCATTATTCTTTGGGCAAAAGAGTAGCTCAAGAGTTTGGCGGTGGTTGGTGATGATTTGCCTCTTCCTCTAGTCTTACACTGTCAAATTAGGGACGACTACCACAGATTGCCCTCGAGAAGCTTTGTGCGAATTAAAAAAACAAACAAAAACAAAATCGACTACAAAGGAAAGGACTCTATTAACAATATATTTTTTTTATCCAAATTACAATCTGTTGTAACTAACGTGTTTTCGACTGTTGTTAGCGAGATAATGAACAACGTTTCAAAGTTTCAGGCCCGCATTGCCAGGTGATTAGGCGCTCCACTCGTAATCTGAGGGTTGTGGTTTTAATTCCCGTCACTACAACGTGTGCGCCCTTTCAGCAACATTAGAAAATTAACACTCTATATCCAACCTTTCCCATGAGTATTTTAAAAATATATTATTGTAGTGTTTGGTATCAGCACAACACTAACGACTTGTAAAAATTGATCATGTGCTTCAACTTGATGAAGACACAAAACAGAAACTTTCAGTGAACTGAGTCGGGTTATAACTCTCACGCAGCTTTTTATTTCATCACATATTACATAACTTATTATATACACTAACCCATATAAATTGTGATGTTCCTCAGCATAGAATAGACAAAATATATCCTCATATCTGTGTATGATCATGCATACAAATATTTCTCATTGAAAATGTTGAAATTTCTCTGATATCATATTTCATTTCCTAAAGTTCCAATTAACAAAAAATATCCGAAAATGACAGATAATACACTGAAGAAACCTAAGTCACAGTTGTAAATATTCATATTATAATGGACTTCTTGCTTGGATGACATTGGAATAATATTCTATTACGGGATGTGGAACCTTCAACTTCGCGTAGTTTTTATCTTGCGGTCATGTAGTCTTGCAACACGGGTCACATTTTTCCGTTTCGCCTCCGTTTCCTGTTACGAAGAACTCTATTTCTCTTATTCTCGAGGTACATTATAATGTCCCTCGACTAAAAGGGCGAGCATCTTTGGTGTGACAGAGATTCGAACACGCGACTTTCAAGTTACGTGTCGAGTGCTTTATCCCCCTGGCAATATCAGGCCGGTTATATATAAAAGAGACAACTTTTTATGTCCGAAAATAATTAACAAAGAAATGGATGATATTTTTCTTTTTTATACGTATACTTGGGATATATTACAAATGTAAACTTACTTTTACACGTGTGTAACAATTTAAAGATCGTGTTTTTTTTATTTTGCACTAAGTTACACGAGCGCAATCTATTGCCGCCGTCCCTAATTTTCCAGTGTAAGACTGAAGGAGAAGCAGCTGGTCATCACCATTCGCCGCCAACTCTTCGGTTACTCTTTTATCAACGACTAGTGGTATTGACCGTCACATTATAATGTCCCATGGTTTAAAGAAGGAGCATGTTTCGTGTGAAGGGGATAGGAACCAACGGCTCTCAACTGGTCGAGCGCCCTAACCACCTGGCCAAGCCGAGCTTTAAGGGAAAAGGTACGGTTATTAGATAGTATAAAGTGAGGGTACTTTGAAGGAAGAAAGCATCAAAAGAAAATATTTATAACTAAAGAAGTATTCGACATCTTATCTCCAACATTGAATTTTTATTACTGTTATTTGTAAGAGAAAACATATTGTAATGGGACGCTATAGAGTGGGCAAACGAAATAAAAGATTTGTAAAAGAAACACAGTGTCTCAAAATACGAGCTTATATTTAAAAACTAATTCATTTGCAGTCACAGTTTTGTTTGTTTATGTGCTTCGAACATTCCCACAAAGCTGCACAAGTGAAGCCTAATTTTAAGTTTATAGATTAGTGAAACTAGGTCACAGCTGGGTTATGAAGAACTCTAATCAAATAGTGCAGTTTGACAGTCACTCTTATGATGCACCAACAACTATAGAGAACGACTTTTGATATTGCTGTATTAAAATGGAGACAAAGAGTCGGAACGCAAACAAAACTTATGAGGAGCCCATGAATAATGATGGGAATTTTCGGGCAATTTTGCGCTACAGGGCAAGCTTTCAGCAAGCCTCAAGAGTACAGAGGAATGCTACGTATCTGAGTCGTTAAATTGAAAATGAAATTATCAAAGCCTGTAATACTCATGTTCTTGATGCTTTGGTGAACAGGGTTAATGTTGCAAAGTTTTTCCTAATATTAGCAGATAAAACAACAGATATTTCTGGCATTGAACAGTTTTTCACTGTGTTTTAGATATTTGGATGCCAATGTCAACTCTGTTGCAATAAGAAAAGATTTTTGCCATTTATACCTGCTAATGATGTGACAGGTAGAATCTTGGTTAATGTTATCATAATCAATCTGACATAATATGGTATTGACATGGTTTACCTGCAAGGACAAGGGTACGACGGTGCTGCCTCTATGTGTGGGAAATTCAATGGTGTCCAGAGACACATAACTGATAAATATCCACTTGCACTCTATGAACACTGCAGTGTACAGTGCCTAAACTCGGCAATTTCTGATGCTTGTAAAGAATTTCCTGTGCAAAATTGCATGGTAGTAATTTCTAGCATTGACAACTTTCTCGATACACCCAAACAAAAGCACGTTTTGGCTATTTCGGTGGAGAATAAAACAACTGGGTCGAAAAAAACGTTTGAAAGATCTCTGCTTCACCCGGTGGGTTGAGAGGCATGACTCAGTCATTATCTTTCTAGTATTAATCCATGCAGTTGCATATGCCCTTGAGACCATATCAGGTTGGCCTGACAGAGATTCTGCCGCGCAAACCAACCAATTGTTGTGTTCTATAACACAGCCAGAATTCATCATCACTCAACTTACCATCGATAAATTGTTTCCCTTTAGTTTACCTCTGTGCAACTTACTGCAGCAACAGAACATTGATTTAAGTTCTGTGATGCATCACGGAGAAATAGTGGAAGATTTAATCCGTTCACTCAGAAATTATGCTGTGGATAAATTTAACAACGTTTTCTGTGAGACTCAAACTCTGTGTAGTGAGCTTCAAATTAGCATCATAATGCCAAGGCAGGCTAAAATACAGATGTAACGTGCTAACGCACAAACCACTAGTTCTGAGGAGTACTTTTGTATCGTTGTATTTATACCATTTATCGATCACTTTCTTTCACAAATATATGATCGTCTGTCAAGTCACAAAACTCTCCTTACAAACTTCATGTGTCTACTACCATCAGGATCTACCACAGAACCGTCAGAACCTACAACACAACAATGTGGCCAAATTAGAGAGTTGGTCAACGTACACAAGGCTGACATTGACAGCACTTCACTAGCTGCAGTAGAAGAACTGAGGGTTTGGTACAAATCACTTTCGAACAACAGACCAAAAAATGTCATAGATGCATATCCAATGTGCAATGTAGAAGTGTTTCGAATCATTTCGAGATTGTTGAAGGTATTTAATACGTTGCCTGTGTCAACGAGCTCTGTGGAGCGTTCGTTTTTAACTCTCAAAAGACTTAAAACGTATTTGAGAAATGCCACCACTGAAGATCGATTGAATGGCCTGGCCTTATTATACATTCATCGTGATACTAAAGTTGAACAAAACTGTGTTGTAGATGTCCTGGCAAGAACGAACAGGCGTTTGAGCCTTTCATAGATATTCGATTGTCTTTCTCTAGTTCTGACAAAACTTGATGTATTGAAAGAGTGTTCGATCAAAAATTTGCATTTGACCATTTCTTGTGTGTGAAATTATCTGCATGACGGATCTTTATGAAACTTCACAGATGACAACTAAACTTGTCTGAATAATTTGGATCAAAGGGGAAATTTGGGGGTTAAAACACCAACGAAACAATAATGAACATTAACATGTTCAATTTAACCGGTGTGTTTTATCTCTTTCTTTTTTATCGAAACGGTCGATCTTATAACTTTTTTAATTTTTCAATGATAATACTAAAACAAGATGTAACAACAAATTATATCAGATATACATCACGGTTAAAGATAACCCGAAGATGTCTCTTGCCTGAAAGAAAATTTAATTATGTTGTTGAGTAGTTACAAATCTTCTATAAACTAAGTGTTTCGGTTCTTTGAGATTTCTGTCATGATGTTCCTTGTTTCAAAATTTATGTTTTTATGTGATAACCCGTGCCATTGAGATTTCAAAATAATTAATAAATTATGATATCATGGAAATAAAAATGTGAATCACATTTTCACATTCTTTTAAAAGTGTAAATAGAAAACACGTTTATTCAAAGGGAAATTCCTTTAGAAAAAATATTATGTCTCAAGATAGTCTCGAACTTTAGTGATTCTTCCTTTGGGGGAAAGGAAAATTTTCGTCAAATAAAGCTTTATTACATTCATCCTATAACCCACGGAAAAAATGAGAAGTAAGTCGGTAAAGCACTAAGAAATCACCCAGTTACCCCATTCAGTATGAAATACTTGATCTTTTCATATTTAAGGAACACTAACCCATCAAAATATTTAAAACTGGAATAAACCATTTTAAGAGATATTCGATATTGGCTTTTATTTGTTTGTTTTTTAATTTCGTGCTCCCCGCTAGTACAGCGGTATGTCTCCGGACTTACAACGCTAAAATCAGGGGTTCGATTCCCCTCGGTGGGCTGAGCAGATCGCCCTTTGTGGCTTTGCTGTACGAAAACCCCACAAACACATTTGTGAATTTCGCGCACAGCTACTCGAGGGCTATCTGTGCTAGCCGTCCGTAATCTAGCAGTGCAAAACTAGAGGGAAGGCGGCTAGTCATCACCACTCACCACCAACTCTTGGTCTACTCTGTTACTAACGTAGAGTGGGATTGACCGACACATTTTCATGCCCCCACGACTAAAAGGGTGAGCAAGTTTGGCGCGACCAGGATTCGAACCCGCGACCATCGGATTACGAGTCGAACGCCTTAACACACTGGTACTGTCTTAAATAAATAATGCTTTTCACAACCTTTACATAAGTTGTATTGTACGTTATTATTTTCAGAAATATAAGTGATAAAATAAAGGTTATTGAAATGTCTGTTCTGATAGCCTCCTGGTAAGCGGTGGTAAACAACCACTAACCATTTATCTCTGTGTAAAAACAACACTAATATATTTGTTAATATACTTATTGCAATGTAGGAAACAAAACTGTTAATAAAACTAACAATAAAGAACACGCCTCTTTTACAAACGCTCTCCGTGTTAGGTTTTCATACTGTGATCACGAAACCATACGTACAGTCTGAAAAACAAAAACTTTTAACTGATTAAAGCAGAATATGAGCTCACGTTCAGGGTTTAGATTGACATTAAAAACTTTAGCTTGTCTAATCTGTATTAGAAACACAGCTCGTTCATTTAACATTAAATTGATGTTTGTAAATGTTAAAAAAATTGCACGGTTTTAAATTTAATTGTTCGGAAATATTATACCCACATGTCTTTTATAAATTGGGCCTGGCAAACAAAGCGCGTTAGGCGTGTGACTCGTAATCCGAGGGTCGCGGGTCCGCGCCCGCGTCGCGCTAAAAACATGCTCGCCCTCCCAGCCGTGAGGGTGTATAATGTAACGGTCAATCCCACTATTCGTTGGTAAAAGAGTAGCCCAAGAGATAACTGTGGGAGGTGATGACAAGCTGCTTTCCCTCTAGTCTTACACTGCTAAATTAGGGACGGCTAGCACAGATAGCTCTCGAGTAGCTTTGTGTGAAATTCCAAAACAAACAAAGAAACTTTGATTAACCAGTAAATAAACATGCAAATATTTCACATATACACATTTCTGTTAGCTGAATCTATCCTGCTTTGTGTGACATTATTATAACCCTAACAACCGTTTTGACTTAAACTGTTCTACGTTCATTATTTTTTCTTCTTCAGTCAATTTTGGCTCACAGATAACTGCCACTAGGGGTTACCTTACAAATAAAACATAGAATAGATACAAGATTTCCACATTTGTTGTTAAACATGAGTAAAGGCTAAGATTTTACCGACATTTCGTACCCTTTTTAAAGAAAAATTTTTCCGAATAAAGTTTTCCATTCTCAGATCTTGACATGAAATAAATTTTCAATATTACCGTCATATTAACCTCCCCTAGTAACTTAACGGTAAATCTAGGGACTTATAACGCGAAAAATTTAGTTTTGATACACCGTTGTGGCCACACGTAGATATTCCATTGTGTCGCTTATTTCAATATCTAAATAATATTTGAACGAAATTACCAAAATATTCATCTCTAGTAACAATAACTTCTTTTTTATGTTTTTTATCGAGATCGTTACACAAAACTAAAATTCACATCAAGTTCGCCTTAACCTCTGTTAGTTTCTTTCCTGATTGAAAAATCTGTAGATTCTGACTTATTTTCTCGTCAAGGTGATACTTAGTTTCCAGTATAACACGATTCTTACTGATGTCTTTACCGTTAGAAGTACGCATTTTTCTTTTATCTTTGTTAAAGTGGAAAATGTTCGATGCACTTTACCCACAGCGTAAATCGATTAGAGTATTTTAAACATTATAAGCCCTCAAGTTTGCCTTCAAAATTTCGAAGATAAGTGATCAACATAAGGTCTTTATTTATTTTTTATAAAATTGAACTTCAAACATTAAGCTACTGACAAGATCGTAATTTTCTAGTTTTGATATTATGCACAAATATATTTCTATTTATTAATAAATATTTAACAGTTGTTGAACACTTTGGTCCCAACGTGTAGCATTCTATTGTATTTAAAGTAATATTTGATTGTTCTGAGCACAGCAAAAATACCCAAAACTTTTAAAGTATTTTGTAAACAATTTTAAACACTCTTACTTTTACAAGAAGAAGAAAAGTACATATTCTGCCCAGATTATATTTTAGGCCTCTCAATAAGTGTCTTTACAGATCTAGTTCTCCCTGTTCTTAATACACAATAACATACTCCATTTTTTATCTGCCATAAGCTTCCTTCTCTCAGACTGCATCTACAGTTTGAAGGTAACAGTTTATAGATGTTTCTTCTGATATGTATCAACAGCCATTCGGTTCTGGCAAATCCTTGCCGATATCGTACATTTCTGTTGTAGTCTTCCAAAAAAGGCATCGTATTGGAATTTTCAGTGTTCTCAACAGTTAGGGATAAAAAATAATGCAATTGTTCTGTGGAAAGTGTTATTTTTGCAATAAAATGCCTGAAATTGTTTTCACGAAGGCTGGAACCAGAAAGCTGTAGTTTTAACGATAAATTTCTACAAGAAGAATTCTTCGGACATGTCTTTCTTATCTGGGGCAGAGATCTTTCTAAAGCTGACTTCATAGTATTTTCTATGTAGCTCCTCCTCAAAGGTTGAGTTTGATTTCTGAAAATAGTAAATCAAAAACTAATTAATATTAATACAGTTCTTTAGATATATCTAGCAATGAGTTTTTAATGACATCAACTTTAAATACGTGGTACAAAAACCACTGAGGTAGGATTGAGAAAAGTGTACTTTTATTTTAACTCTTCACAAATATTGTTTTAAAATAACCCCTTACAGTTTCAGGAGTACTTGGGGACTTATCTTTGTCTCACGTACAAAGGTTAAATACAAGGGAATGTGGGTTATTAAACATGTTCTTATTTCTTCAGTCTCTTCACAAGTGTTTGTAATACTAATAACTATAGAACATTAGGTAGAGGAAGAAAAATAAAATTGAGAACGGCACGTGGAATAAACATCCAGGTCAAAGTGTCTGGAATTCAAGTAAATTTGACTTCAATTTTAAAATATTGATCTCAAATGTTTTGTTTAACTCTTCGAATAATGGACAATTGAATGGTATCTTTATATCGTACTCGCATCTGAAATAGCAGAGCATCTTCAGAATCATCACATCCTGAGATGCACAACAAGCTGCTAGGCTACGTCCAGCCCGGAGGGAAAGAACAACAGATAATAATAATGTATTGTTATTCATAAATATAATCGCTAAAGGAACTCGGAATAGGTTTCCCAAAAATAACTAGAGTAAATTTTAATAAATGTTCCCTTCACTTACTTATCTTAACTTATATCAGCGACGGAAAGTTCGAGCAATAACATGAAATACGGTAAGTGAGACACAATCTTCATTAAAAGTTGAATTTTCATTTGCCTCGGATAAGCCACGTGATATCTACGACAATTTACACAAAACTTTAGCAAAAACGAAAAATAATTTGTACTTTCTCTCTTCTACTCTCTCAGATACTGTGTTTCGATTTGAATAAAAATCAACTGATATATATATATGTACTACTGTAAGGAAACAATAGCAACGTAGGTTGTGTTTATTTATTATAACAAAAAAAAACGTGTTTATTCATGTCCTGTCTTTTCCGAATAGTTTAGTTTTACTTATAACCACGTAAGTTCCTTGTTATAGAATTAATTGATAATTTCTGAAAATATTCGGTAACTAATATTTCAATATTTACAATAAACGTAAACTATTTAGTGATGTCAAACTCTGATTGGTGCGTGATCCAAAAATCATATTACTTATACAACATCGTCATTCGTCGACTGAAGTTATTACATTGTATTAAATCCTCTAGACAGTTTACAGCTCAAAACTAAATTTTTAATAATAACTTTGCTCCAATAACTGCCTCTACTCATTGCTGAAAAGAATATTTTTCTTTGTAACATAACAGTGGCTTAATTATACTCCACGTAAATGATCACTGTAGGAAAAAAATCGCTACTTCTAAAAAAAATTAAATCTCAAATGACATTCCTGTCCCATATATTTCTTTAGTGATAAATTCTGGACCATCAGATATTTCTGTCACAATTCTTTCTGATGAAGAATATTTGTGTAGCTACTTATTCAACGATTTAAGCAAAAAATACACCACGTTACGATGAAAACAGCCTTCTTTCTCTCCAGTTCTCTTCGTGGCAGCAGAAAACCCAAACTGCAGAACGTTTCGACGACTAACCAATTGCAACACGAGAAAAATATTGTTATTACGGGATGTGAAACCCTCAACTTCGCGCAGGTTTTATCCTGTGGTCATGTCGACTTGCAAAACGAGTCTCATTTTGCCGTTTCGCCTCCGTTTCCTGTTACGAAGAACTCTATTTTTCTCATTCTCGAGGTACATTATAATGTCCCTCGGCTAAAAGCGCGAGCATGTTTGGTGTGACAGAGATTTGAACACGCGACTCTCAAGTTATGTGACGAGTGCTTTATCCCCTTGGCAATATCAGGCCGGTTATATATAAAGGAGACAACTTTTGATGTACGAAAATAATTCACAAAGAAACGGAGGATATTTTTCTTTTTTATACGTCTATTTGGGATATATTACAATTGTACACTTATTTTTACATGTGTGTACCAATTTAAAGATCGTTTTTTTTATTTTGCACAAAGTTACAAGAACGCTATCTATGGCCGCCGTCCCTAATTTTACAGTGTAAGACTGGATGGGAAGCAGCTGGTCATCACCATTCACCGCCAACTCTTGGGTTACTCTTTTATCAACGACTAGTGGTATTGACAGTCACATTATAATGTCTCATGGCTTAAAGGGAGAGTATGTTTGGTGTAAAGGGGATACAAACCAACGGCTCTCAAATAACTAGTTGAGCACCCTAACCACCTGGCCAAGTCGGGCCTTAAGGCAAAATGTTCGGGTATTAAAAAGTACAAAGTGGGAGTACTTTGAATGGTGAAAGCATCAAAACAAAATATTTATAATTAAAGAAGTATTCGACATCTTATCTCCAACACTGAATTTTTATCACTGATATTAAAATTTGTAAGAGAGAACAACTCGTAATTAGACAATATAGAGAAGCCAAGCGAAATAAAAGATTTGTAAAACAAACAAAATGTCTCAAAATACAAGCTTCATTTAAAAACTCGTTCATTTTCAGTGAAAGTTTTCTTTGTTTTCGTGCTTCGAACATTTCCACAAAGCTGCACAAGTTAAGCCTAATTTTAAGTTTATTGATCAGTCAAACTCGCTCACAGCTGGCATATGAACAACTCTATTAAATAGTGCAGATTGACAGCTCCTCTTATAATGCACCAACAACTGTTGAGAACGACTTTTCATATTGCTGCATTAAAATGGTGAGAACTATAAGCCGACGGAGACAAAGAGTCGGAACGCTAACAACGCGGTCACAGCCCTAAAAGTAACTTTCAAACTACCTTGACTGTTTGGATCATCTCAGGTTTCCTGATCTGTTCTTATTTGAAAATTGTTCGTATCAGTCAACTCTTCAGTTCATGCGCCACATATACTTATTTTTGTTTTATTGTTTTAGTTATCCCACACTAACTTGATGTTGTGGTAAATTAAAACATATCTAAGGTATTTATTTCCTTCAGTTTCTTCTCTGTTATTACAAACGGTCTGTTTCACTGAGAAAATTACTTTGTTTTACTCGTCTGGTTATAACAACTTTATCTTTAGTGGTACTAGTTGAAACATAACTTCGTATTTGCTAGTAAAGTTTCAGCTCCCAATGTTCTTTCACAGAGATCGCATTTTACTGAACAGATCGTTATAAAACATTTTGTGTTAAAATTTCCTTTAAACATGAATAAATTATCAGAACTACTTGAACTGTCTTAATGTCTTAAATCAAGCCTGAAAAATATTCGTTCACGATGTAAAACTGGGCAGACATTACAAACAGTAATGTTGTATTCAATCTTCAAGATAGCGCTGTGTTTTAAATCCTCTAGTATTCATGTAAATGTATATCAAAATATTCAAAACAAAGCTCAAGAAACTATAAATAAGTAATTAAACAACACACACTTTTATAAATTGCTCTTATGTTAATTTCTGAAGATGAGAACTGAATGGTTCTTACGACTGATTCTCAGTTTACGCAATCTGTAAATTAATAATAAATTCCTCGATTAAATTTATATAACATGTGTCAATATGTTTAGTTTATGTCTCACTGAATAAATCAAAACTAATTGTTTGAATATTACTTTTATACATATCTATAATTTACTTCAACATTAAAATATCTCGCTACGCTCTTTGGGGCTGTCGATGCGTTATAAGTGTGACAGTCAAATCCCACTATCCGATTAGAATAGCCAAACAGATGGCGTTGTGCTGTTGAGTATCTGCTTTCCCTTTAGGTTATGAGTTCGACATTAGAAACGACTAGCGCATGCATCTCCCGAATAGCTTTACTGGAATATTCCAAACAAACTTAAGAAACAAATAAGGATCTAGTATGTTTCATTATAAATTATCTCACTTACTCATATATATTGCTTTAAAATAACTATGTGCGTGCGTTCCTCGAAGATAAAGAAGGCTATTCACCTTTTGGAAGCATTATGATTTCATTGCTTGTTTTCTCTGTGGTTAGCCATTTTTTCTTTCTTTTTGTCACTTTGTTTTTTCTTACAATATATCTCACTTGTCCGTACAAATTTTACTGATGTCATTATAAGTTTGATGTAGCTTTTATTACAATGTTATTTTATGCTATAAAAACTTATTAACCGTTAATATTTTCATAAGTATTAAAATAGCAACAGATGCAAAATAAAGAAAAAGACACCAATCGAAAACCGTTGTAGGCAAACCACAACCGCCTCCATGTGGCATAGTGGTATATCTGGGTATTTACGCTAGTTAGAACCCGGTTTCGATACCCGTGGTAAGATGAGCACATGTTCGGTTTTTTAATTCTAAATAAAAAAACAAACAAAACATGAATGCCTCTCCGTGTCGGAGGGGTAAATCTTAAAGGTTATAATATTAAAAATTATGTTACGATACCATTCGTACTCACATCAAACCAAAACAAAAATCGACAACAAATAACTACTTTTGATCTTTAAATGTATGAAATATTTATTATCAAATTAAAGAACAATAACGGTCATTGGTTTCTTAATTTGTGGTGTAAAATGTGCATGATAAGTCAACACGGCTGTATTCTATCATAGAAACAATAACTTGGGGTAAATGAAATAATTATATAATTACTAAATGATATTTAGACTGCAAGCTAATTAATTTCTTTGTTTCTTTTCGTTTAGGTTTCGAAATCTGATAAGAACGAAGAAAATTCAGAAAGAACATTTTGCACACTCGTATTGTTAAGAATCACGAATTGCACTTTACTTGAAATAAAAATAATTCAAAGAACAAAATATAGCTGTTGAATACACGTGTTGAGCTTTCAACTAATACCCAAGAATAAATAAATATTGTTTAGTTTTACATGTACGACCAACCAAAACAAAATAAGACGAGAAAAACTTTCTGAAATAGAAACGTATGTCAACGTTAATAATGTACTAAATTAACAATAATATATTTTGATGTTCAATTCAACCGATGAGTTTTATCTCTTTCTTTCTTATTCAAACATTCAATCTTATAACATTTCATTTTTTGAATGGTAACTGTTTTATCTAATAAAAGCAGAATGTGAGCTTAGGTTTAGGGTCTAGATGAACATTATAAACCTTTGGGATTTCTAAACTGTATTAGAAACACAGCTCGTTCATTTAATAATAAATTGGTGTTTGTAAACACTGTTGAAAATGCACGGTTTTAAATTTAATTGTACGGAAACATTATACCTACATCTCTTTCATTAACCATTAAATGAACACACACTTCTGTTAGCTGAATCTATCTTGCTTGATGCTAATATGTGACTCTTTTATTCAATCACGTATTCTCAACCAATACGATTTTAAAACAGCGTTTGCGGGTTTTTTTTTAACCACTACTTTGCCCTGTTTATGGATATTCACGAAATTTGGCGTGAAAATGTCTTTTGTCCACGAGAAGATAATACAAATGTATGATTGATGCGAACGTTATTTGAGAGATCTGTGTTTCTAACACCAGATTAGACAGCCTAAGAATTTATAATGTTCATCTAGACCTTGAACCTACTCTCACATTCTGCTTTTCTTAGTTAAAACAGTTCTTTTCAGACTGTACGTGTGGTTTCCTGGTCACAGCATGAAAATCTGACAGAGCGTTTATAAGCAGACAGGTTCTTTATTGTTAGTTTAATTAACAGTATTGTTTCATATATATTTATCATTATATTTTTATTTACATGCTATTTTCCATTGTTAGCTGAGTATACGGGTCTAAGACTAGTTAAAAACCTTCTAAGGTGGTTGAACCTCGTGAGATATTCTTAGCATTAAGGCCGAAAACGTTGCTGATACAGGTGATGTCCAACTGTTGAAGAAACGAATACTAACAATTTTACCTTGCTTTTTCTTCTATTACTTTGAAAATATTCAGTTGGAACAATATATTAAACTCGAAATGTTACTTACTGGATAAGCTTTTATTTGTGATGTTTGAAATTTACTTGCTTTGACCACAAGTATATGATGAAATTCAGTTTTGTTTCATATCCTTGAAATATCTTTCAATTTCTGTTTGTTTAAATACTTAAGCGATTTATGTCATACATCACCATGAGTAGAGAGACAAATATAATACTAGAATTGACCGACACTTTATAATGCTCCAGAACGTTTAAAGGATATACATGTTTG
>VWRL01001737.1:0-23112 GCA_011833715.1 Carcinoscorpius rotundicauda | reverse complement strand
AGTTTGGTTATGGTTATTTTTCTTTTGATTGAACTTGAGTTTGCTTCTAGTGTCTCGCCAGGGAATCGTGGTGAGAATGAAGCTTGGTTTGTATTTATGAAGTTGTTGACATGGTGTTGGTGTTGTGTGTCGAAATCTACTGAGTTTAAGTCGCTAAAAGAGGATTTGTAATAGTCAGCTAATAAGTCAGCTTTCTCTACGTCCGTCCTTGCGAGTTTATTGTTGTGTGTAATATGTTGTAGCATGTGATTTGTGTTTTTGTCTGAAGCAATACTCTTGAATTTTTTCCAGAATTCTTTTGGATTGTTCTTGGTTTTTTCTAAGTTTTTACAGAAGTTTTGCCAATTGTTTTCTCTTGCTTTTTTAATTTCTTGTTTAATTTTTGTATTTGTTCTATTGATTTCTGTTTTAATGTGTGGATCACGTGTGACGTAGTGTGTTCGTCTTAATTGTCTGCGTTTGATTATTAGTGCGTGAATTTCTGGTGTTAGAGTCCATTGAATAAGTGATTGTTTTCTTTTTGATTTAGGAATTGTGTTTTTTACGGCTTTCTTTATGGCTTCTGTAATTTGATCAACATAGTTGTCCAGTTCTGTTTTGTTGTTAGCATGTTCAATTGGATGGGGTAGGTATGAGTCCAGAGAGGCATTAAAAGTGAGCCAGTCTGTTTTAGTGTAGGTGTATGCGGAAGGAGTCACGTACGCCACAGCAGGGTGGCGCGGGTGAATCATACATGACATGGGGAAGTAGTCACTGGTGATTTCATCATGCACTTTAAAGTTAGATATTCTGTTTACCATGTCCTTGGGTGCGATGATGAAATCGAATACATCGTATGAGCCGTTAGCGGCTGAGAAGTGTGTAGGTGTATGGTCATTGATTAGGTGCATATTATTGCTAGAGATAAAAAATTTTATGCATGATCCTCTGCGTGTGTCTCTGTTACCCCTTAATTCTGTATGTGGTGAATTAAAATCTCCAATAATAATTGGTTTGGGTTTACGATTAACACATTTTTGAAGGAAGTTAATGTCGATAACTTTGGTTGGTGAGCAATATATGGCTAGAATCAGAATAGTTAGCCGGTTGTTGAAGTGTATATTACAAAAAATGGTTTCATTAATGTTAGATTTAAAGGAATCTTCTATCGAGATTAAATGCGATATTTTCGTACTAACGTAAGCTATTATACCTCTGTTGTTTTCTGAGTGAGGTATGCTGTGTGTGATGAATCCGGGGATTGTGGTGTTTTGTTTCTCTGTGCAAAGTGTTTCTGAAACGATGATTATGTTGGCGTTTATATGTTTGTTTATGTTGTATATTTCTGTCCTTTTGTCTTTGTGATTTCCTTGGCAGTTGATGTGTAAGATTTTAATGCGTTGTATCATTGTGTTGTTTTATTTCCTTTACATGAATTTTGAGTGAAAGATGGTGTGGATTGAGGTGAGGAAGGTTAAAATAATAACTTGCAAGGCTACAAACAGCCTTGAGTGCCTCGATTCGAATGAGGGGAGATCACTCAATTCTATTAGCATTGCTAGCAAGCTTGTGGTGAAATCTGTGGGGTTGAATGTCTGTGTTGTTTTCGGGCGTGTTACGTCCGTGTAAGTGCGTGTTGGTGGAGAGTGTTTGATTTGCGAGTCAGCTGCAGTTTGTAGTAAAGGTTGTTTGGTGATGTGGGTTTGATTGTTATTGTTCGTGGTTTTGAAAATGAATCTGTTACGTATTTGGGTGTATTTAGGGCAGCCTTTGTAACTGGCTGCGTGGGGGCCCTGACAGTTTGCGCATCTCACTTGGTTACGCTCGCTAGGACACAGCGATCTCGTGAGGTCCGCCACATCTAACACATCTGTCCTTGGCCATACCATTAGTTTTAGTGTGTCCGAACCGTTGACATTTGTAGCATTGGATAATGGGTTTTTGGTGTGTTTTTTCCGGTTCGGTCGTGTATCTCTTGAAAAATAAAAGGCAACCGTTTTTTTAATAATTTGTCTTGATCGTCTTTTTTGTTGACGGTTACCTTGATCAGTGGCGTTCTTTTGTTTTTTTCTGAAGGGGATAATTAGGGTTGTTGATACAATGTCGAAGCCTTGAGTTTTTAGTTCGTCTGTGATTTCATTATCTTCGATGTCGAAATCGACATCTCTGATGATGACAGTTAATTTTGGCGTGTTGGTTTTTGGTGTAGTAATAGTGGCTTGGACCCCAAATACATCCTTGGGCCAAAATGTGTGCAAGTTCTTGTGGTTCAGAGCATTTTAACATGATTTTTTCCATTAGGAAGACGTTTGATGTCCTGAAACTGAATGCCCGGGTGATAGGCCCTCAGTTGTTTGACTATCTGTAGGATGCGTGTAGTGTTATTTACTCCTTCAATGAACAGAGTTGGGATTCTGTAGTTAGGAGAATTGTGAGTTTGTGTGACAGTGGTGGTGTTCTTAGAATTAGTGGCGATGGTGGTGTTGTTAGTATTCGGGTTAGTTTCGTTATTTTTGTTAGAACAAGTGGCTTTGTCGTCATTAACATGGGTTACGTTGTTAACACTTTGATTTTTAGTATTGTTAGTGTTAAGGTTATGGTTAGTAGTATTGTCAGAAACTATGCTTACCTTTCCTTTTTCTTCTTCAGCCTCCTCTTGTTTGATGTCACATTTACTTCTTGAGATTCTTGCCTCGATGATTCTTCTGTTCCTGAGAATTCACTTTCAGAACTCTCTGTTGAACTACTCAGAGATTCTGAGGCTGGTACTTCGATCGCCTTGTTAAGCATTTCCATTATTTCTTCATTCGATAGGGCTTTTCCGCTGGATCGCGTTGCGATCTTCCTTCGCTTCATCTTGTTTTACTAGTCCTGATAAGGACTAAAGGCTAACCCTTTTGAGTAAAACTTGGGAGTTATGCACTCCAACAAATGCCTCGTCTTTAAAGAACGTGTCTCGCAGCTCTTGGCCCCCAGTGGCTCAGCGGTATGTCTTCGGACTTACACGCAAAAATCCGGGTTTCGATGCCCGTGGTGGGCAGAGCACAGACAGCCCATTGCGTAGCTTTGTGCTTAATTCAAAACAACAACAACGCAGCTCTTGACTTGCACGTCTGCCCTGCTTTACGGCGGCATGGTATTCAAGTCTTGTTCTCCAACACTTATACTGATTTGGTATTGTATGTCTTTCCCCAATGCAAGTAGGTGATAGCCCATTCTGATCTTCCCTCTTTGTGGTACTGTGTTCTTTACTGGGTGAAGAACATATCCATTTGAGAAATAGTTCTATACCACACAGATGTGACTTCTATTTTTAATCTTGCACACCAGTTCCTTCAGTGTGATTACTTTCTGCTTGATTTTGTGTTTTTGCATGTTCACCTGCCCCGCTAGTTTTTCAGAGTGGGGTGAGAAGTAAGACCATTTCATAAGTTAACATTTTCCAATCCTGACAATGTATTTTGATACATACTTGCCTCACTTCAACCACTTCCTTCCTCAATGATGTGCCAGCATTTCTGGTTTGAATATGACATTTCTTGAACGTGAGGGTTATGCTAGAATTATAGACTGCATTAGCTGTGCTGGTACAGATGGATTGTTGGAAGGTAGTTACATGATCAGTACATGTTTTAAAGACAAATGAGACAGGTAAAAAGTTCTTTTTTTGGCAATATTTAGAGAGCAAATCAAGATTGAAAAAGCTTTGAGGTGAGAAGACGTAAATACCTGTCTGAAATACGGTTTCAGATTGAAAATGTTAACTTTTATTTGTGCAAGTTATACAATTCATAAAAATAATTCTGAAGTTTGAAACTATTTCATCTAGTAGTTGTTTGTTTGCAATGAAATAAGACAAACCATTAAATAAATGTATTCAGGTTTCACAGTTTACTGTGTTAGAATTGTGCTTAAAATTCCATAATTTAAATAAAAATATACAGAAAAACTATTTGTACATTTAAAAACTAAATTACTAAGTTTGGGAATTAGGCTCAGTTTCAAACCTTGAACATGGACTAGAAATAACTTTTAGTAACATTCAATTATCTGTAAAGTATGTATGCATTCACTTGATGTTATCCTAAATATAATTAAATTAAAAACTGATCAGGATATCACAAGAAATTGGTATAGAATTAATATTAACCTTTGATCAAAGCAAGTCTTTTACATAGATCAGAAATAAAAACATACCTAGTTATGAGCATAGGTAACTAAATATAGAGTTCAGTCAATATTAATTTTATGATTAGAATGTACTTTCATCAGTTGTAAACTCTCTCACTGTTTTGTGGTCCATGTTCAAGGTATAAATCTGAGCTTAGTAATTCAGTGCAGACACACAGTGTGGGTTAAATATCAATACATCTGTTTTTACTTTTTGTTATTTCTATTTAACTGTCAGAAATGCATCTTGTTTACTTCTGTTTATATCATTCTGTGAATTTTGTAGAAAGTTGATTAAATTTTTTGTTTTCAATAAATACAACTATGCATTTACAAAAATTAAACACTATTTGATGTGTGCCAATCAATGAATTAAACTCGCACTGATTCATTTTTTTCACCATTTATTTTACAATAATGAATATTTACAACGAGATATTCAATGAAAAATATACATTTCACATCGAAATTCATAAAGATAGAAAAAATTATTGCTTTCTAAAAATCACATTTACTCCTGTTATATCTGGGTTTAGTTAAAACATTTTATCAATCTTACACAATTATTGTTTTTACGGTAACTTTAGCATTTCAATTCTAGAAACACTATATTAATCACTGCATTGAGCAATAACTTGCTTTGAATAAAATGAGAAAGATAAAACATCAGGTTCAATGGAATGTGTTGTTTTTTTAACTATTAACAAAAAATGTTCAGATGTAGGTAGGTAAGTAATAAATAAATGAAGAGCAGACATCTACTAGTGGTACAGATCATATCTGTGGTGGGGCATCAGCACTTTCTAAAACAATCTTGAAATTATCTCTAAGAAGAATCTGGGAGACACAAGTCACTGTCAATGTTCAGTTACACACACTACAGTTAAGTTTCAGACACTGTAACTTTATAGGATTTCTACTTATTATGCATTAGTTATTCCACATCCAATTCTTCATCAGATAGGTTTTCATTGATTGGAACAGCTTCTCCATCTACTGTAGCAGCAAGATGATCTTCTCTATCAGCTGCTTCAGAGAGCTTCCCCTCCTCTCCTACAAATTTATTTAATAAAACAATCATAATAAACACCATGTTAGTACAAAATACCACTAACAACGATACCAACAATTACTGATATAATTATCTACATGATATTTAGTCAACACAATCTGTTTTGATTTTTCTCAATACATTTTGAAACATTGACAATAACTCACAAGGGAAATATATAATTTCTACATATATCAATACATTTATCATTCTTATTAGATATAAGCTTCATTCATGCCTTTTAGTATCTGTAAAAAAAATTGCAAACTACCTTTCACAGACAGACCTTTCTTTTAACATTTCCAATGTCATGATTTTTTCTAACAATGAAATATTTGTGGTTTCATCAAATAAGTCTAAACATCTTTTTTTTAAATTAATAAGTATTAAATACAAATTAATTATTATTACAGCTGATAATAATGGTTTTTAACAAAATCTTACTTTAACAGCTAATTTATATGTTCTTGACTTCATTTTATTATGACATACTTTTAAAAATTTTGTCAACAATTCTCTTATTAAAATAGATACTTCATATTAAACCTTAACTATAACTTTCCTACTTCAACAGACACTTGAATTAAATTTAAGGCACAACTTCCCACAATAACAGTTACTTTCTTAATGTAATACACACTTGATACTGAGTACATCACCTTACCATATAGGTTTGCTTTTCTTCTCTTCACTTCATGAAGATTAGGTAACAATGTTAATCCTACATTTGCTTGCAGGATAAGGGTCTCAGCTGTTAGTTCCACATATGAATCACAGTTCTGCAACTGCAAAGGAAGTTTACAAAGATTAAATTTTTATATGTTCCAATGCCCTCAAATTTTATGATAAATAAATCTCATACATGTTTGCATTGACAGAGACAAAATTTAAAAGAAATATTTAAACATATTAATTCTATAATTATATTTCTTAACTGCATTAGTGGGAGGGAGCTAAAATAGTTTTCCAACCACAAAGCTAGTATTGTCCACAAATTTAGTTTTAATGGCAGCATATGTCTCACTGCCCCCTCTCCTGTTAAGAAAAATCTGGAACTGGGACTGATTCTTCACAAGTAATGAACTTTTCTGGAACTTGACTTAAAACTTCACATTCAATGAAGAAAGTTTACCATTTGCAATGCTTGTAAACTGACTCATTAAACACCTAATGTCCTTTCTTTAATACAATATCTATAGGCAGTTTTGTTCATTATTTCATTTACTTTTCATAAAATATTTTAAATGAGATATTTATTTCATGTTTTTAACCATGAAAGCAAATTAATATGTATTTTTTAAACTTTTGGTTTGAGTTTAAATGTGTATTTTTATTTCCTCCAAAACTGTAAATTTTAAAATCAATTTTCAATTTTCCAACTACAAAAAGACACAAAACTGTTCACTGATGTGTCAACACTAAGAACCAAGTTTGCTGGTATTAATCAAAAGAGAGAGAGATTATAATTATGTCTTTTTTTTGTATAAAGAGAATTCTTCCGGTATCCTTGTGATATCACAGCCTGTAATGTGGAGACAGAAATAAAAATATATAAATGTTTCACTGTACAACTTTTTTTTCCCTTTGAAGAAACAAACTATGACATCAAATAATAGTGATGATCTGGATAAAACACACACTGTTTAATTAAGCAACATTCCTTTATAACATTTCCATGAAAATCCTTAAGAGATAAAATAGCATACAAACAAGACCTCATGCTTTGATAATAGATGAAATATTAATACCTCACTATCTTCTCAAGGAAATAGATCATATGCTGCCTCATCTTCACCCATCTAGCCTTCTACAGCTACAGGATTCATGGAGAGTAAATTTTAATATCTGCTTTAAGAAGGAAGCAGACAGAATAGACGAGTGTCATGTAGTAAGCATTAATTAACTCAGTGTAAGCCTGGAAATATTGTCAGCAAATATCATAATATAGTGTAGAATAACACAAAGTTTTTCAAAAAGTTTTGAGTTAATGCTTGGAAAAAAAGATTTTCCACTGAGTTGATATCAAGCAATATCAATTTCACCAACAGTTTAGAGCAAACTTTAATCTCTGATTTAGTAACAAATTTTGCAAAGGATCTGAAACCAAAATTATTTTTCTGTTTGATATCGAACAATATCAGCTCTTTCAAGCAGTCTCAGTGAAAAGTAACCTTTTAAAATAATTCAATAGGATCTCTTTCTGACAGTCCACAGAACAGATTTTAACCTTTGAATAAATAATATTAACTCTTTCAGGCAGTCTATAACAAAAATTAACTGCTGATATAGTATCTATCATTTTTATTCCTTTCAGATGGTCAGTAGTGAACCTTCAGTGATGTCGAGAAACCCACTTGTTGAGAACTTTTATATGCAAAAACGGCTGTTCTGGGCCCAGAAAACACTTCAAATAGAAGAGCGAACAACGTTTCGACCTTCTTCGGTCATCGTCAGGTTCAGTAACCCTTTCTTTGTGAACCTGACGATGACCGAAGAAGGTCGAAACGTTGTTCGCTCTTCTATTTGAAGTGTTTTCTGGGCCCAGAACAGCCGTTTTTGCATATAAAAGTAGTGAACCTTAACCTCCAATTTAATTATTTAACGATATTAATTCTTTCAGATGGTCTCTTGAGAATGTTAACTTTGATTTAATTTATATCTACTAATTGCAATAAAGAGGGCCCCTTCTCGTACAGTGTTAAGTTTTTGGATTTACAAGGCTAAAATCAGGGTTTCGATTCCCCTCGGTATACACAGCAAATAGCCCGATGTGGCTTTGCTACAAGAAAACACAGACCTAATAAAAAGTTTGTGATATATAAAGTAATTCATCTTATTAATAAAGAAGAGATACTTCTGAGTAAAAATACAGATTCAATAAAAATACTTTTGAGTAAAAACACAAGTTCACTGAGATGAGACCTACTTTTGAGTGTAAACAAAATTAATAAAACAAGACCCCGTTTTGAGTAAAACCAAAAATTCAATACATAAGAACAACTTGGGAGTAAAAATAGATTCAATAAAAAAACAAACCTACTTGGGAATGAAACAAATTCAGTAAAACGTATTTGTAAGTAAAATCACAGATTCAATGAAACAATAGTTATTTTCGAGTAAAAACACAGATAGAATGTGTTCACTGAAGCTTTTTGCGATTTTATTTTTTTACTTTAGTCAAGTTCTACTGATGCCTTTTGGAAAGGCGTAAAATTCTTTTGTTTAAATCATCATTTATTTTATGTATAAAGAAAGATGTAACACACCATTAATGATAAAATTATTCCCACTAAAACACAGAATATACATTTGTTTTATGCAATATTCAGTGAAATTCATGGCTTTAGTTTCACAATATACAATGACGCACTTTGAGAAAAATCTTATAAAATATCTGTTCCCAGCTAGTGATATGTAATGATCTTGTGGAATGCATGAGATCTGTACTTAACCATTAATAGGGAACTTTGGTTCGAAGCTCGTGCTATCTCATTATAAATCTTTCATATAAAGTTCTTTCTTTGACCTATCCTGTGACAATGTCAAAGTTGATTACAGAAGATAAACGGGACTATGAAATCATGGGTCGAAGATAGGAATTTGTAATAACTCCGTAACATTGACAGCTTGTACAAGGTTGTCTTGTAGCACCCTAAAGGGATTTGCTCCAGGCTCTGACTGGATACATTCCAACCAAATTGGTCTTTGAACGAACAACAGCAAAAGTTTTATGGATAATGCGTGTTCAGTGAAGCGTAGTTGTTTATTAAGCTAATGCAGCTTATAAACTTCTATTACAAAGGAGAAAAGCACTTACAAAACCATTGAGACAATCTAAAGAAGTTAGATATCTAAATGATACATCGCACAGTTTCTGTTTGTTTGTTTTATTAATGTATATGTTGACTAAATCTTCATTGGTGGTTTTCAACTAAATCTATGTGTTGATATGCAAAATAAATGGTATATAAATAGCGTCGATTTACATACAATAAACTACTTCTGTCTTATTTTATTTTATTTGTTTCGTTAAGAATTCATCTTGTTTTTAAATTGTTCGAGTAAAATAACAGAATTTATTATCAGAAACATTATAATGTGAAGAAGGCATTAATTTGTTAAAGGTTTTGCTATTAGATTTATAGCGCTTCACGATATTCTGAAAGTATTTGCGCATGCTCCAATGTCAAACTACGATTTAGCTCACGGGGCACAACACAGGCGTGAGAAACAGCATGCTTCGTATTTCACTCGACTAACACATCGTTGACAAGTTTAGGTCTCTTTCAGTTGCTCTTTTCAATGACCTTTATGAAATGTAGTTTATTGTTTAGTAACGTTTCATAAACTCCAAAACATTACTGTACAAGAGAAAGTCAATATGGTAATAACACCTTTGAACTTAATTTCTTATAAAAAATTACACGTTAATGTGTTAGTTATAAGACTACATAGTTATACGTACTGTAAAATTGGGTAAAAACATTTTTTTAAACATTATATGTTCCGAATATTTCGCGAGAATACGCACTTGAGGACACGTAAACAAATTCCGTCGCTATCATGGTTATTGGTCCCTCGTTGGGACGGCTGTAAGTTTACAGACTCACACCACTAAAACCCGAGATTCGATTCCCCGCGATCGACACGGAAGACAGTCCAATGTGACTTTGCTCTAAATAGACAAACAAGCATAATAATAGTTTATAATAAACGATCTTATAACACCAAATTTGTTATTTTTCTTTAAATGGACACTCAGTGTTCGCTTTACCGCTTAAACAAACTGTAACGGTTTGTGTTTTAAAGGAACTCTTCTGGAGAAGCGGAAAAGCAAAACATTGAATGTCCAATTAAAGAAAAATAAGAAACTTCTTGTTATGAAGTCATTTGTTATTAGTATTTGAATTAAAAAATAAAACATAGTTTTCGAAAATGTTGCAAATGTATGGTGTCAGTTTAGAACTCACATCTATACATTTTTGTTTTGGAATTTCGCACAAAGCTACTCGAGGGCTATCTGTGCTAGCCGTCCCTAATTTAGCAGTGTAAGACTAGAGGGAAGGCAGCTAGTCATCACCACCCACCGCCAACTCTTGGGCTACTCTTTTACCAACGAATAGTGGGATTGACCGTCACATTATACACCCCCACGGCTGGGAGGGCGAGCATGTTTAGCGCGACGCGGGCGCGAACCCTCGGATTACGAGTGCACGCCTTAACGCGCTCGGCCATGCCAGGCCGCACATCTATACATAAGATAGCACATTGGTTAAATATAGAATCCAAGAAAACTTTACTACAGAAAACAATTTAACGTCGTAGACTACAGTAGAGGCACATAACGTTGTATTTAAATAATTTACATTTTATATTTAAATACAAATATATATATATACACACTGTGGAACTATAACGGTTCATAACAGTAATGGAAACGACGCGATCACTACAACATTGTTGTAAAACGTTATTGTAGCTAAAATACAAAATCACAAAGGTTGTTTTTAACAGTCTCAGCAGTAATAAAATTACTTTTTAGTGTTTTGATTTCTCAAAGAAATTAATTTCGTGTATGCTGTCCTAATTTCCCTTACCGTGAAAAAAATAATAAAAGCAACTGACATTGTGTTATTTGAAAGACATTTATTCAGCTTCAGGCCGGGTACAGTATGTACATAATGGGTCATGGTTATTGATCTTTATTCGTTAACCGAACTCTTCATCAGTGATGTCATTTTCCTGAAAATGCGCATGCGTCACATTCTTCATAATCACCTCAAGAATAAATACTTATCTGCTCTCAATTCGTTTTAAATTAATATTGTAACCAAGACCTCAAAACGATCAACAGGAGATTAATTAATTAGGCATATATATACTTTATATAGTTGTTTTTGTGACTTTGAAAACTTGAAAGATGTCTGCAACACCGACCGTGTAGGTGTATTGTTACAACCTTTTGTCACGTATATTCCTCGCCCAGTGAAGACGTAGTATATTACACATTACAGCTGCGGATAAGCCTACTTAACCATGCAAACTAACAACAGGACGTTCTTGGTGTATCTTTTACGTGTTAACACACATTATATGCTACAACAGCGTCACTTATTCAAAGACATATTTCTGCCCAGATTAACCTTTCCTAATTACAAATAAGAACACGACTGATAACTTTAAAAGATATAATAAATAACAAAGTTTTGGTTTCAGCTACTAACCGTATTTGCTGAAAGCTTCTGAGGTTAACTAGCATCTAAATCACAGTCTCCATCCTTCGATGTGGACGTTTTTTTTAGTTAACAGTAACTCAGTAATTCTTTCATAGTTTCTAATATGATTAAAAACATATTCTTCTGTTTAAATACACGCGTTCGTGTATTCATTCACGTCATTCCAGACGTAGAGTGTTCCGGCATGGCCAGGTGGTTGACGCGCAATTTGAAGGTCACAGATTTCAAATCCCCGTCACACCAGACATACTTATTCTTTCAGCCGTTGGGGAAGTGTAACATTATGGATAATCCCACTATTCGTTGGTAAAATAGTAGCCCAAGAGTTGACGATAAGTGGTGATAGCTAGCTGCCTTGCCTCTAGTCTTACACTGCTAAGTTAGGGACGGCTAGCGCAGATAACCCTTGTGCACACAATTCAAAACAAACAAGCTAGATGTAGAGTGAAACTATCTTTGCTTTTTAATTTGTTTCCTGTCATTACAGAGAAGAAGAGATCTGAAAAACACCTGATCCTCCCAGATTACAAATTCTAAACAACGATCCAGCTTCCTGGTTCTCTACTTTGGCAACCACACTGGTGAAAATGAACGTGTTAAGTTTAATGTTGGAAAATTGTCTAGTCGTATCAATTTACATACGAAAGAAAATAAAATAATTTTCTGATGTTACAAGTGTTCTTCATAACACCAAATCAAATACACGCTCTATTCCAAAATGCAGCAACAGGAACTACTTATATACGAGGTGTGTTAAAAAAATACGTGGACTGTTTGAATTGCGTAGCTCCAGTTGGTTCCAGGGGAATCCGCTTGGTGTCGCTAGGTTTACACAGATCAGCTAATTACGACGCCATTTCCCGATTGCAGATATCTTTATTTGTGTATTAGCTACGCGGTTTTAAGTGAAGTGCGATTTTTTTCGTTTGGCGGATTTCAGAATGAATGACCTGAAGGAGCAACGACTTGCTGTGAAATTTTGTGTTCAACTTGGAAAATCTGCGACTGAAATTTTTGCTATGCTTAACACGGCTTACGGTGATGTTGCTATGAAGCGTACAGCATGTTTCAAGTGGCATGAACGTTTTAAGGATGGTCGACAGTCCATTGAAGATGATGAGCGTCCTGGACGTCCTTCCTTGTCAACTGACGACCCACACGTCGACAAAATCAACACTCTGGTGCGGGCAAATCGACGTCTGACTGTCAGGGAGCTTGGTGAAGAGTGTGGGATATCGGTTGGATCTTGTTACGAGATTTTGACCGAAAAATTGAAGATGCACCGCGTTGCTGCGACATTTGTGCCTCAGCACTCAGACTCATGAGTCTTTGGCCAAACACTCGATCACTGTTCTTCCCCACCCTTACTCACCTGACCTTGCGATGTTTTCTTGTTCCACAAACTCAAAAGACCCCTGAAAGGAAGAAGATTTGAGACGATTCCCGAGATTAAGGCAAATGCGACGAAGGAGCTGGGGACATTACAAAAGAAGCGTACCAGGACTGTCTCAACAAGTGGAAACACCGTTGGGATAAGTGCGTGCGTTGGGGAGGAGAGTACTTTGAAGGGGTCCCAGTCCTGTAATTTCTAAATAAAGTACATTTTGTTTAATGACGTCAGTCCACGTATTTTTTGAACAGCCCTCGTATTTTGATAATTGTAAGGAATTTATCTTCAAGAAATACACTCCAAATTACATAAACTTTATGTAGATACATCAGACCCAAGACTATGGTCATGTGTTATACATGTGTTAATTGTGGACAGTCTTCAAAGTTCGGTATCAGAAGACCAGTGAAAGAGAGAGGCCTCAAATTTTATGTCGTTATGCAAACCTAATGGTTAGACTTTGAGAAAGTTTTTATCGAGAAGATTGTCATAAATTATTTTTAAAACAAACTATAATTTTATAGCTACAGGTCTAGAAGGTATATATATTAGTGTGATAAAGTTCCAAAAAACAGAAAGATGAACTTGTAACGTAATGTTTAGGAGGTACTTTAGCAGTGAGATAAAATTCCAGAAAACAGGAAGATGAGCTTGTAACGAAATGTTTAGGAGGTACTTCAGCAATGAGATAAAGTTCCAGAAAACAGGATGACCTCGTTAACGTACAGCCAACACCTCACCTTTTATTGTCCCTTACCTACATTCTACTACGAGAACTAAACTAAACTAACGTGGCAGGGGTTCAGTTTAGAGAGAGAGAAATCAGAAGAGTTCTCTCTCCAACTGGGGTGTTCAGGAACTTTGTAGTTCCTCTTCGTCCCCTTTCGTGGATTGTTATTAAGATTAAGTGGTGGTTTTGTTGTTTTTTTATTTATTTTAATAAATTAATTATCGTTATTATTCTTGACTTTTTGGGTGGGGAAAGTCTCACCAAATGTTCTTCTACTACGAGCGTTACTCTCAAATCTTGTAAACTTTACGCTACATGCCAATAAAATTAGTTGACGGACGCTGATTCAACTGTGCTTCCTCATTGGTTCAGGGAGTGTTTCTATAGCAACGGCCTCGCTTTTGATCCTCGATGATGCGCTTGGCATTGACTGACAGAGAAAAGTATAGTTTGGGTGTTTATAAATTATCAAAGGGAAAAACCTAACACAACTTCTGGGTTGTTTCATGCTTTTGTAAAACAGCACGCGCTAACTGTTCAATCAGAACTCTGTGTCGTGGCTCCTCCCTGCAGTGTATGACATTAACTTGTATTTTTCATGACTTGTGTTGCATTGACTATGATTTCAAAAAGGTCTCAACCTGCTTTGTGTGAAAGCGGTTCAATCTACAGAACTGAATTCATCGTAGTCGGTCAGTTGTGATGTCATTTTTACAAAATAACAAAGATGGAGTATGTTAGATGAATATGAATGTTCATTCTGCCCCTTTGCTGAATAAGTATCAGAACGCTCGAGTGAACAAGGCATGATAACCTTCAAGTTAGCTTAAAGAGAAAGGTTGGAATAAAATTTATCTGGTTTTGTCATTTTATACAACTTTATACTTGTATCATGTACTTGTGTTCTTAGTAGCAACATTTGAAGTGTGTATAAATTTGGGAAGGTCACAAAGTTCACAACTGTTTATATATTTTTTATTATAAGAACGGTCATTCTTCCATTCAGTTTTGTACAAATATTTCCTTTTTTTCTCTTCATCAAGGATTATTTCTTTTTTCGCTTAATATAGAATAAAGTTGTAAAAGTAAAAAAAAAAAAAAAAAGCCCTTTCGCACAATTATTTTAAATTACTTTACTCATGTATAAATATATATATATATACCCTGGACGAAGTAGTTCGAAAATATGACATCACAACCTGTAAACAATTTGAAGCTATAACTTATTTATAGTTCTACACATCAACAACTGTATTAAACTCAGAGATTTTGTTGTTTTTCTGACGTTTCTCTTAATTCGTTCCAATGTGGTAAAAAAAAATACGTGAAGTATAAGTACGATTTTTACTTCAATCGTAGTTTGAACGTCGTGTAAACTATTATTTGTCCAGAACTGAATGTGAAAGATATATATGTAGAAATTAGTTATTTTGTAACATTTATTTGCCATTTTTCGAAGATCAAACCATAACACATTTGAAAGTTTAAATTAAAACTAATTAAAAACATATAATATATACACATATATAATACGATATATAATATTCAAATTCATTGCTTATCACTGTAGCTTTCAATTTACGATCCTTCAGTGGCACAGTGGTATATTTGAGGGCTCGTACTGCAAAAATGGAAGTTTCGATACCCGAGATGGACAGAGCACAGATATAGCTTTGTGCTTATTAACACCAAAACTCAACTTACGATTTTACAATACTTATACATTTGATGAAAGGGCGAAATGTCTCTAGGAAAGGGAATAAGCAGTTGGGGAAATGTTCCTAGCAACGGGGGCAAATGTCCCTAGAAACAGGGGGTAAGCACTGTCGGAAATATCATTAGCAACGTGAGTAAGGAGTGTCCGAAATGTCCCTAGCAACGGAGGTAAACAGTAAAGTAAATGTCCCTAGAAACGGGGGAAGCAATGGGGAAGTGTCCCTAGCAACGGGTGGTTAGCAGTGGGGGAAATGTTCCTAGTAACGCGGGGTAAACAGTGTGCGAAGTGTCCCTAGCAACGCTAGCAGGCAGTGGGTGAAATGTCCCTAACAACGGGGTAAGCAGTGTTGGAAATATCCCTAGCAATGGGGATAAGCAGTGTCCGAAATGCTCCTAGAAACAGGGGTAGGCAGTGTGGGAATGTTTCTAGCAACGGGTGGTAAGCAATGGGGGAAATGTCCTTAGCAACAGAGGAAAGCATTGGGTGAAATGTCCCTAACAACGGGGGTAAGCAGTGGAAAATGACCTTAGCAACGGGTGGTAAGCAGTGGGGAAATGTAACTAGCAACGGGGGCAAACAGTAAGGGAAATGTCCCTAGTAACGAGGGTAAGCAGTGTCGGAAATGTTCCTAGAAACGGGGGTAAGCAGTGTCAAAATGTCCCTAGCATCAGTGTTAAGCATTGGGGAAATGTTCTTAGCAAAAAAGTAAACAGTCGGGGAAATGTCCCGAGCAACGTAGGTAAGCAGTGGGGGAAATGTCCCTAGCAACGTTTGAAAGCAGTGGGGTAAATGTCCATAGCAACGGGGGTTAACCATGGGGGAAATGTCCCTAGCAACAGGGTTAACAATGGGAGAAATGTCCCTAGCAATGGGTAGTAAGCAGTTGGGAAATGTACCTAGCAACGGGGTTAAGCAGTGTTGGAAATGTTTCGAGCATCGGTGTTAATCAGTGGGGAAATGTCCTAAGCAACGGGAGTAAACAGTGAGGAAAATGTCCCGAGCAACGGTGTAAACAGTGGAGTAAAATTCTCTTGAAACGGGGTCAAGAAGTGGGGGAAATGTCACAAGGAACCCATTAGTACCATACCTTTTACAACCCATACAAAAAAGGCACACGCTTACTCCTTAACCTTTTTTCAACCACTGGATTATTCTAACGTAGTATCATTTTCATTTTTTTTCTTTCACTCTGGGTTGTTTTTTTCACTAATTTTCAAATTACCCTTATTATTATCATTAGTTCATATAGGTTGTAATGAACAATTTAAAATATATATCTGTATTTCTACTAATGTGATCAATTAGAGAATAAAAACAGACAATCATTTTAAAACTTTCATTGAAATAAATTATTATATTTTGAAAGGAAAATCATGTCTGCACCTATATTCACATTTTAGTGTTTGTAAACATCATGTCTGTTTTCAATTCTTTTTTGTCACTTGAATTTTTACTTATTTTGGATATCAGCAGTACTAAAACATTTGTGAGGAGCATTATAAGTTTCAAACAATGAAAAACAGATTTTAAAGTAGGCATATGTTACAAGAGCTACAGGTGTCATAAATATAAGGGCTGTAAATGATGTAAGAAATAACAACCATAAATAATTATTTCAAAATTTGGGTTAAAATAAAGTTTTTTTTTATTATCATTTGGAGAAAAAAGATAATTTTTTTATAACTTCATTACCAAAATGTCTGGTGTAGATAGCTTAGTTGCTTTGTACAATAAAATGCCAAGCTAACCAACCAAATTAGATGTGCATAAAGTTTACCCCTATGGATCCCTTCACTTCACCTGCATTCTCTCATGCAAAACTGAAGAATACAGTTATTAAATACTAAAAATATGAATGACTGGACTACTTGGGCTCCTGTCCTAGATCTGTTCATGCTTACACAACTTTAAATAATAGTGATACAATTGTAAATTAAAAACATCATCTAGTGTGAGAAAAAAATCAAAATACAATAAATGTACACCTAATTATTTAAATAGCCAGAAAGTTGACAGTCAATGGTTCAAAATTGGTGCAGTGGTAGATAGCTTCTGTTACTTTGCAATAACAATGACAGGAATAGTAAATTTAATGGTAATGGATGTCATAAAGCATCCCCACACCTGCCTCTTATGTAAGTTTGTACCTAACAAATATTTTGATCATCTGAAAATTTGGAATAACTGGAAACATTAATTTCAATTAGTTTTTATTTTCATGACAACTTATTTAATCATAATTTTCATTGATTGCTAAAATAATCATCACAAACACATCATTGGTTAAATGACTCAGTTCTTCTGTAAGCAGATGCACGTTAACATCACATTAGTAAAGAAATCACAAGTTTAAATGATGAAAAAAATTCAACTTAAAATAAAAACAGTTTATAACAAACAATACTTAAGACTAGTCATGAACTAGTAAATGTTGTTACTAGGATATGGATGCAGGCAGTGTGTATGGGTGAGAAGTTTCACTGATCTCACAGTTCCCACTAAAGTGAATACAAACAAGTTTGATCCATAGTTTACATTCCCACAAAGATAAAATACATTTAACTGCAAGAAATCTGAGGCAAAGAACATATGAACTGCTTGCTCCAAACCTGAAAAGGAGAAGGCTAGACCCAAATGAGGTTGAAAAGAAAAAAACTACCCCAAATGAATGGGTTATTGAGAGGAGTAAAGAATGGATGGCCCCCACTGTCATAAGAAATCCTCCCTCTATTGTATCTTGTAGAATCAGTGAAGTGTGGTCTATGGACTGTGAATGAGTAGAAGCAAACATTATCTAGTTATTCACAGAGAGAAGAGCACACATTCTCATAGAGTAAAAAAAGAATTGAGGTTTGTCCAAACAAACAGGAAAGTCCTGAAATGGAAAACATAATTTAGAGCAATGAAGTGAATACTGTGGGGAACAATATTAAATTGTGGATTATGAAGAGAAAATGGTAAACCACTTAATTAACAATTTTGAAAAATAAAATAATTATATGTTACTAGTAGTAATAATATGCAACTCACAAACAATCTAGGTGTAAGCATACCTCGTTAAATTACTGATAATGAACTAACAAAGTCATAAAATGTTTTGAGACCACAAAGCATGTAACATTAATGTACTTGCAAAATGGTTAAATTTATCAAGTAATAGCACAAGTAATAGTCAACATCTCATTTATAATTCATTTAAAATAACTTAGATCATAAAGGACATATAAATATCTAACTTCCCAAAATCCACACATAAATGACATAAAATACTCAATTCTCCCATGTGTAAATAAAAGTAAAGCCACACAAATGACATCTGAGTCACAACTGCCACAGGTATATCAAACAGATTTTGGGCTACTTTCTTTGATGTGTAGCCACTCTTCAGATTTCCATGTGACTTTGGCTCAGTGAGTTATTTTTTATTATTCTTTAATTTTTCAGGAGCCTTATTTACCTTTTGATGTTAATTACTTGTTATTAATGTTACTACACTTTCTGAACTTGAAGTGTAGACAGTATGTCAGTTCCCGGTAACATTAATTTTTGATGTAGTTGGTATGATCTTGGGCCTTAGTCATTCTACCAGAAGCAGTTCCATTGTTTTTTTACACACCACCTGTACACTGCTTTCCATCCACATGTACCACAGTTTTCTTCAATGGATAAAATTCACTTGTGGTTCAGTCTCTCATATCAGTTCTTTGCATCCTATTCTCTTGTTTCTAAACATTTTCTTTCTATGCTTTCAAAGGATGCTTTTCTTATTCCATTGCTCTGGTCCTTTCGACTATGAAATGGAGATTCAAGGTATTTATATGAACATAAGTATAATATTATAATTTTCCGAAACTAAAATTGGATTTTTGACAGGTACTTGCATCCTTTCACACATCCCACTTTTCTTTCTTGTTTAAAGGAGAATCTTCCAGTTGTTTGGCAAAACTAGTGGTGTTAGTCTGGTACAATTAAATAGAGGAAATAACATGGGTAACCCTGAATATGTGGCAGTCTTACTGGCTGAGGGTTGTCCTGATAAATTGCAGGAGATACACATTAGAATAAGTCATTTCTAATGAAGGGGAAGCAGAAGGCTTGTGGCATGCACGTAAAAATGTTTTGCATACAGAGGGCAGCAATGCATGTGAATAGCTATTTATGTAAGAGAAGGTAAGTAGTGCATGGAAATGCATTTTCAGTAGAGAAAGTAATGACATTTATAACATCATTACACCATAAGTGATGAAGAGGGAAATGTATGTGCTACTCAACATATTCCTGATGTATTGAAAATGTGATTTAAATCATAAAATATAGAAATGTTCAATATAAGTAACAGCTTGCCATTTTCTGACCTACCAAGGAATTAAAAAAATGCAGAATAACAAGTGGACAGTTTGATATATATCACACAAATACAGCTGTTTCATTTTACTTCAACATAAGTTTGTGTTTAAAAATAAATATTTAAGTCCCAGCAAAAATAGTTACACAGTTCATAAAGTTAAGACTTTGAAACTGAATAACTGCACATTTTGATTGAAAGAGAGCATTTAGTAAATTCTGTAAAATAAAATATAAATATAAAGACATCATTACCTTGTGAAATTGTAAAGCATATTTGATCATACACAAATTTACATGATTTATAGAGCAGAATAATCGATAGTGTCATTGATATTTTTATACTTAAAAACATACATTTACTTCATTGGATTAATTCACTCACGAATGATTAGTTGAAAAAGATTCTAAAATCATCACGTTACTAGTACATCTCGATTGTAAGACCAGAATCACTTCCAAAACGTTATTAATGTTATTTTAAAAAAGTGGTGCTTACGTGTGTCAATTTCACCTACCGTTTACATTTTATTGATACTTTATGGTAGTCTTCATATAATGAGAGACATTTAGTTATGTATGATATTATTTCTTGTATAATAAGATATGCATACAGTTTTATTATTGTACAAATATTTTGAACAGATGATTTTCCATTATTCATTTGTTTTTTAAAGCATAATAATTTTATCATTAGAATCTGGTAATAAACAAGTACATTACAGATTCTTATGATATTTCTTTAATTGTTTTAGTGGTTCAGATGGTGTATATGAAGCCATAAATAGAGGAACTGGTTTGGAAGTTGCTGTTAAGAAGATATATTTGACTGAGCAACCTGATAAAGAAGGTTTAATTAGTGAACTATTAATATTGTTTGATGTGAAACATGTTAACCTTGTGAACTATTTGGATATTTACCTTGTAAGAGATGAACTCAGAGCAAGTGTTTTTAGTGTTACATATTAGTTAATTCTCATGTAATTTTAATTATATATTCTGTAGAGTTTACGTTAAGGTAATACCTATTAATCTTAGTAGATCAATTTTGGTTAACACTTGGTTTAAGAATAATTTTACATATCACTCTCACAGGTTTGCTTTTATGAATTTTGGTTATAAATAATGCATGATGATTTTTATGTGAGAGACTGTGGGTTACAGCCACAATTGCTTTCGATACATTGATATTTATTTCATTCTATATATAGTATCACCCAAAGTTTTCAAACCACAAACAAAACACTTTCAAATTTAACTAAATATGCTGCATATTTTTAAAAAAGGATTTCAGAATACAAGGTACAATGTGAGATTAAAAAATGTATCCTTAGTTTTGGAGGTGACGGATGAAGTAGGAACCATAATGCAGTGGGGAAACAGTTTTTCAACCTCAACCTCCAATTTGCTAGTCTTATATAAGAAGATTAGAAATCAGGAGAGTGAGATGTGGGTGTTTGAGCTCACGTTGTCCCACAATATCTTAAATATATTTGAAGAAAGTGTCCAGTCTCAACTGTTTCACGTTTTTTCAATAGGCTTTCTCCTGCAATTAAAAGAGAACACCAATTCTACTGCTTCTTCATTTTTGCATACAATTTTATAGCGTTAATATAACTTAACATGTGCAATGAAGTAGGAATTTATATTTCATCTTTATCTTTTCCATTTTGTTTATCTTCTGAATTTCTTGCACTGTTACCATCTTGTGATTCTATTATAGATTTTAAATCAATTTCATTAGTTTCTGTTAAAACATTCTTGGGAAGTTTCACAAAACTTTCCACATTTACAGAATCATCTGCACCAGTCTTCTCAATTAAAGTTTGGATTTCACAAGAATCAACATAACAAATAACTTCTCCACAATCTCTGCCATTATCAAGAATAAATCCACAGTTTCCAAAGCACTTTATTATGAATTCATCTTTTACGTGTTTGATTGAATGATTTAAAAATGCAATTGCATCTAACACATCAGTTTTCATGGTCATTTCATGTGCTCCCTTACAGTCGTCCATATTTGTAACAATATGCTGAAAGATCAATATTCTGTATTTTAATTCCATTATCCAGTGGCTGTAGAACTGATGTTTTACATGGAGATAGAAAGACTAAAGAAACGTTTGAAAGTTGAACTTTTGGGTGACAAACTACATTATCTGGGAAAAGTAGAATATTCCTGTTTTCTTGTTCCATTCTTTTGTTTAATTTGTTCAAAAATTTCTCCAATATAGCACTTGTCATCCATGCTTTATTATTCGCTTTCCATTTCACAGGAAATTGATTCTTCCTTAAATATTTGAACCAGTGCAGATTTTAACTTTTACCTGTTACCCATGGGTTCTCCAGTTTTCCATCAGCAAATGCAACCAAAAGTACAGTCAATCATTTGTTCGAATGATGACCTTCGGAAAAATGACGGCAGAAAAATGAACAGAATATATTTAACCAATACTTGCTGTGACAAAATGTCTGAGAATTTATTGATATTTAAACAAATTATTAATTTAATAAGAATTTATAAATATTTAAAGAAATTATTAATCAAATAAATTAATATTTAATCAAAAACATTTTTTCTGCCTTACTCAGGTTATAATTCTACCTGTTAGTAGATGAGGTTGGTAAAAGATAATTTTCTGTCAGCATCATGCAGGTTCCACCATCTAGAGGTCATTTTATAAGAGAAATCTTATGATAATGCTGCAAAATTTTTATATTTTTGACTTGTACAGATTTCTGCCTGATGTATTTTTTGGCTTAAACAGGTTTCACTGTATTTATTTTAAAACATTGTTTTTCTCGTCTCAAAATGACATTGTTATAACACAGTGGAAATAACTTCGCAATTCATGCTATAACTAATCATAAATGTAATCAGTTTAAAAATGAATTTCCAAAAATGTGTTTCTCAATGAGAAGAATGAAACTGTTTAGAACAAGACAGCAGTAAAGAAATATTTGGTTTGATGAAGCTTGGTTTAAGATGAAGATGAGGTTCTACATTGAAAATAAGATTTCTTTTTAAGTTTTGACATTAACCGTGACAGGTAATCCCAACTCACATGCATATGAAATTTAGTAGGAAAGGATGAAAGGTACTTAATTGCCTTCTCTGACAAGGTTGTATACTGTGCATCAATGCCAAAGTAAAATAATGTGACTTTTGTTCAACACAAATCTTTACTTTAAGACACCATGTGAAGCATTCTCCAGAAACTGATATGTTTTTGAAAGTGCCAAGTTATTTGGTAATGTGTGCAAAGTGATGAAAAAGTAGTTCCTTATCCACTCACAGCTATCATCACGTTTGGAAAAATACTTATGTAGATCTTTAAAGAAGTCCTTCAAGTGTCTTTTCATTATGTTCAAAATATTTACATGAGTTCATAGCCACATGAATGAAAAATAGAAAAGAATCCAGTTCACCAAAATGTGTACCTCATAGCTCCAGTTTTGCAATCATTGCATTAACTTTGTCTTGCATGTAGA
>VWRL01001736.1:0-23217 GCA_011833715.1 Carcinoscorpius rotundicauda | reverse complement strand
AATTCAAGCTTGAGCCAACAATATGTGAATACTTAGTGTTGACTAGAGGAATAAATTGGTAACACGTATTGGTTTATCCAATAGAAATCTGGTTTTAGTTCTTGTTCTAAAAAGATGCTTTTGCTGTAAAAATAATAATACATGTGAAACAATTTGCTTTGGTGAGTGACATTCCTCTTTATCTTTGACGTAAGCATACGTACCAAGAATTTAAACCCACTTATACTTGTCATCTTGCATTGGGCAGAAAGTGACATTAAAGTTGTCATGCTAGGTTTTGATGACACTGTGTGTGTTTGCAGAAGAGTGCCAGATATGTAGTCTAATGATGAATGTATCAATTTGTTGGTGCATTGTGTCCATCCAAGCCCACGTCTCACTGGTGTCTCAAATAATTATTGTTGCAGTTACTCATCACTTACATTGAAAGTATTCATTCTTAGATGTAACTCCATGATGTAGCTTTTGGTGGAATTAGGATTCAGGTATGCTTTTCCTTTGCAAACTGGGTTTGAAACCTCAAATACCATTCTTGCTTGAAAACGATGAAACCAGCATCATAAAAAGTTACAAAAGTGAATTTGATGCTACAAGCATTGAGTGGACATATATGAAACAACAGAAAATTTTGGATAGGTTACTTAATAAGTTTTATAAGGGGTTGTGAAAATTGGCTGGCACGTTGCAGCTGGCTAAACAGAAAAGTGAAGCTGATACTTTTATACAGTACATTTTTGAGCTGTTGAAATACATCCAGTGGGTTGTTGATTCCAGAGACTTAGCATGAAAAAGATTTCAAAAAGAGAAAATAAAAAACAGTTTATGAAGCTTTGAAGTTTCCACATTCTTCTGAATAATTTCTGTAATCAACAACACTTTGTAAGTACCAGCTGGAATAAGTGGTATTAAAAACATAAGAACATCAGCCTAAAGACAGTCATATGTTATTTGGATTAGAAGAGAAAGATCTTGTCTTACTGGTATAAAAATCAATCTTGTCATGTTTTGTGTAAGGTGTACCTTATCTTAGTTTGTCATGTTAGTCAGAGAGATCAGCATTTTTTTTAGCTTGCTGTTGCCTGTATATAGACAGTTAGTGGTATTTGTGAACATTATATTGTCGGTATCACAATCCAGGGGCTCAAATGGCATAAGAACACAGGTTCACAATGTCACCTTCCACACCTGATGATGTTTGAGATGCTGCAGTAATCATCTTTGACATCTTTAAGAAACTGGACACTGATTGAAAATGAGATGTGAATACTTAACATCCTTAGTATGAGAAATGTGTCACTTATATGAATAAATTCAAAACAAAGTTGTGATTTTTTCAGTTTCCAACATTTGTGGTGTGAGGTCAACACCATATACATGTAGAATTAACTTGAAAATTGAGCAAATTTCTATTCTTAAGCCATAAACTGTTATTTTTCAAATGGAACAAGTAAAATGACAATAGATAGTTTCACACTTAAGAATCATATATTGTTGGTTAGAAAAAACAGTGGCAGAAAATAACATACAGACACCAATTTTGGAATAAAATCTTAACCTTTGTAAAAGATATTGTGAACTTTGTAAATAGTAGTTTTATTTGGAAGAGGAACTGCCTGAATAGTTTTGTATCTTAATTTAGATATTACATGTATTTAGGACATATGAAAAACAATCTCATTGTGTTTTTGTTCCCTGTTAGTGATACAAACTACTACAATTTCAGATGATTTTAATTAACACCCCGAAACTGAGTCTTGATTGTCCCTCTAGGGAATTAACAGAATTTTCACAAAAAAGAAAGATTACAACAAAATAAAAATTGATTTATCCTAAATGAAGAGTATCATGAGCTTATTAGTTGTTTTGTAACTTCTCCAGGTTTCCGATTCATTGCAGAATAAAAAACAACTTAGCCAGTAATACCATAACCTGATAGAACAACATAAGGTGTATATTCTCGAGGACTAATTTGCAAATCTACTTTGATAATTCATCACTAATGAAGTAATCTTTATCTCAAAAATCTATCAATGTCATTTGCTGAAAGGGTTAGAAAAACATTTTATGGAATAACTTTACCGAGTTACTGATATTTTCGCATAAAGTTTTGTATTTATACATCTCTTATGTTTTTAACTTTGTTCCATTACTAAATAGCAAGTTTTTCTCCAACTCTATATTTCAGTGTCATGAACATTAGTCACCTTTCAGAAGTGACCGAGGTTCTCGTGTGATGGGATTTTGAACATTACATGTAAACACTATTAAAAAAACATTGAATAAATATCTCTTACATCAACATTCACTTACATTTTTGTCTTTTCTGTAAACGTGAAGAAACGTCTGAATGGGCAAACAAAAAGTAAATAACGTGAAGAGAGTGATTGGTTGTATGTAATACTTTGATGTAGTGAATTAAGAAAGTGAATGGTTGTATGTAATACTTTGATCTAGTGAATTAAGAAAGTGAATGGTTGTATGTAACACTTTGATCTAGTGAATCCAAACCTGTAATGTGTTTACTTACAGGCTATTGAATATCTTTGCAAAATGCTAAAAAGAAAGTAATCCTGAATTTTCAACACTGAAGGAATCAATTACATACATTGTGTAAAAACCGATATAGATTTTTCACCCATCGCTTGTCATGTGTCAAATTTAAACTTGTTTTGACCAGGTGACTTCTGCAACACCGGATTTCAGTACAGATGACTTGAGTCCATACTTCATGTAGATAAACAGTCAGTTGAAAACAGTCTCTATATCTAATTTTCAGCCTTGTTTAAGAATGCATCAGGAGAGGAAAGTGGAGATTCACTGTCACCTGAAGAGAATCATTAGATACAAAATGTTTGAAATAACAGCACTGATGTTGGAATTTGATATAATGGTACTGCCTTTTGATAAACCTCTTGGTTCGTCACAATACAATCCTGATATATAAAACTTTGCCCAGTAGATCCACACTTTACATGGATATGTTGCTTCTGCACTCATTTGGAATGACTGAATAATGACTTGCTAACAGTAAAATTACTTCAGTGTAAGCCTTACAGATTATCCAGTTCACAACATGACTAAATAATACTGACTCTACAAACATGAAAGTTTTCATTTTCACTAGATGATGTAATTTGTAATGTGTATATTTGTTCAGTTGTTACTTTTAGCACCATAAAATAAAATATTTAAGCACCTGAATATATGACAGATCACACAGTACATTGTCTCCTCTCTTTATATTGTTTTTTAAATTCTAACTATGATTAAAAAGCTGAAGGAACCGAGATCTGAAGACCTGCCCATATACAAATAACAGAGAAATAATATTTCAATAGTCCCTATGATAAAGTGGCCAGCATATCTTAATAAAATATAATCATCTTATTATAACATTTTCTAACAAATTTCTTCAGTAGCACTAAACAGCCACTAAAATCTTTAAAAACATATCTTCTACTCTTTTTTTACAGTATGTAGCACAGATTAGGTTATTTTGGTTAATTTGCCATAATATTACCATTAATTCCAAGATAAGATTCTGTCATTTTGGTTTTGTACACTTTCTTTCTGCTGCAGTTTACACTACAAACACATCCAAATCTCCTGTTCTCTTTTCACTTACAGAGGGGCTTATGAATAGCTGTTACGTGCAAAAAAAAAAGAAAAAGTAATGTAAATAAAATCAATAAATATTTTACTCCCTTGGAAACATTTTACCAACATAATAAAATGTTCAAATTTATAGTTACTACCTTTTGTAACGAGAACCACATACCAAAGTTGTTTGGAGAAAGTATTTATATTAAATATACTCGACCATGGAAGTAAAGATTTGGCTTGCTTTGAATTAAATGCAAGGTACACGAGGGCTACCTGTGCTAGTTGTCCTTAATTTAGCAGTGTAAGACTACAGGGAATACAGCTAGTCATCATAACCCACCTCTAATTCTTGAGCTAATCATTTACCAACCAGTAGTAGGATTGTCCCCCCACGATTGAAAGGGTGAGCATGTTTAGTAGACAGAGATTAAAACTCATGACCCTCAGACTTGCAAGTCAAGTACCTGGCCATGTGAAGGAAAAACAAAACATCTTAAACTAGGCAAAACTGCACAAGACAGCCTTCATGGGTTGAATACTCAAGCTAAAACTAAAGATATGGCAACAGAACAGACAAGTTTGGTGTCATTTACAGGTACAGATTTATCAAAGCTCCACTAAACCTAAGATCACCTCAATTTTTAGTGTTTTTTTTCATGTTCCAATCAGAAACAGTTAAAAAATTAAGTTATCCTAGTTTCTCTGTCCTTCAGTGCAAGTTTATTGTGTACAGTTTGTCATTATATAGAACTCCTCTAAATTTTACTTGAAGAATCACCTAACAAAGATGGAACACACGTTATGCTTTCCAACCCCTTTCAATTACATTCCCTTAACTAACCTGTTGCAGTAAAGCTGCAAAAAATTGTGATTTGAAAACATACCCAGACACAAATAAAACAGCTGCAATTCTCTTGTGAACGTGTGAAATGCATCTTGATGCTTTAGGTGGATTTTCATTTTTGAACCAGATAAGATTTTAACATCTTTTATTTTTTAACAAGTATCAATTATTAGAAAATTGTATAAGTATGCTGTAGTAATTTAAAACAGTTGCAGTACAATTCCCCATGTAAACTAAAAAAAACAAACTCAGTTATCTACTTTCGAAATCTAGTAACCCTATTTACATGTGAAATATTTTCCACAGTCCGAATTTGTTTTTTAGCCGAACAGATTCACCAAGTTGCAAATAAAATTCCTATCACATTCTAGTAGCAACAGTAACACTTATAATCTATAATAGAAGTTACACGTGCCCTTTTCAGACAGGTGCGACGAATAATTTACAATATCTTTCAATGTTTCAAGAAATATTAAATATTAAAGTAAATCAAACATATCACACCTCTAACACAAAAATTCACTTCCACAGATTATTTTTGAGATGACACGCAGTACGAAGATGGACTCTTGAACCTCAGTATTAAATATTACACAAGTTCTGACGTAACTACTTCATGAACACAATCTGTATAAAGTTCGGTACAGTCAGACATGTGCAAAAGTGCCAGAAAATATACACAAAATTATCTATGGGAATGAAATATAAAATTAGTCTTAAATTGGAAACAAATGGGATGGAACTTCTTAATGTTATTTTAGATCAACGTCAGATTGGTTTTTTTGGACCAGTTGCAAGAAATCGAACCCTGGATTTTAGCGTTGTAAGTCCGTACTTTACCGTTGTCCCACCCTATTTAAGAGAAGGGACCGTTTAAAGAAGCTTTGTACAAGTACAAATACAAAGGTATTTTATATGCAAAAACGGCTCGTTTGGGTTGAGAAAATATTTCAAATAGAAGAGCGAACAACGTTTCGACCTTCTTCGGTCATCGTCAGGTTCACAAAATACAAAGGTAGTTAGGAATGGTCTGTACAGTAATAAAGTTCAAATGTGCTAGTCTCTTTATGTTGAACTCCCCAGTGGCTCAGCGGTATGTCTGCGGACTTACACGCTAAAATCCGGGTTTCGATACCCGTGGTGGGCAGAGCACAGATAGCCCATTGTGTAGCTCTGTGCTTAATTCAAAACAACAACAAAACATCTTAATAAGTAGCCAATCAATCACTTTCATTGTTTTGCAATTAAGCACAAAGCTACACAATGGGCTATTTGTGCTCTACCCACCAAGAATATCGAAGTCAGAATTTTACCATTGTAAGTCCACAGACATGCCACTGTGCCACTAGCAGGTCAATCAGATGAAAGTTAGAATTAATGACTGTATAAAATGTTTAGCAAGTAAGAGAAATGTTCAACAGGATATTTTCAAATAGGCTCACACACCATGAGAATGGCCAGAAAATGCCTATGTAGTAGTACTTGTACTAGTTATTGAAAAGAAAAAATCAAAATTTGGAGAAGTATTAGTTTTAATTAATAAATGTTGTATGGGCAAGTGTTAATTATGTACAAAAATGAAACAATAGCGGCTGACAGTTTTTTTCTGAGATTAAATAAAAACTACTGAAACTTTTTCTGACGATGGGGAAACGGACTACATCAACGAATTGGAACTATCCACCAAAAATATTAACAGTATGATACTCATTACACAAATAATTTGGCCTCCCACTGGCTCAGCGGTATGTCTGTGAACTTACAACGCTAAAAACCGGGTTTCGATACCCGTGGTAGGTGGATCACAGATAGCCCATTGTGTAGCTTGTGCTTAATTCAAAACAACATAAATAATTTGAGACCAATGATGCCACGGTTCTGCTATGTCACTAAACCCAACCCGACAAACAGATAAGATAGTGTTGTATAATAGCTTTTTAACGAACTTTATTTCTTTTAAATTAAAATTATAGACTAAAAATAAAAATAATTTATAATAAAAGGTAATTACACTTCGCAATTTTGGTTTGAATTTTGAGCAAAGCTACACGAGGGCTATTTGCGCTAGACGCCACTAATTTAGAAGTTTAAGACTAGAGGGAAGACAACTAGTCATAACCGCCAACGTTTGGGTTACTCTTTTTACCAACGAGTGCCATTATAACATGCCCACGTTCATGTTTGGTATGAGGAAGGTTAGAACCCGCTACCTTCAGATTACGAGTCTAGCGCCTTAAAAACCAGGCCTGCAATTTTGGTTTAAATAACTAATAAATAATTGGATTTTTTTTTTAAAAAGGCTCCCTTTAGATTTTATCAAGTGGTACATTACATGAGTACTGTAATTTGTATGAGACATAATATCGATATGTCAAGGACATTGGTAATAAAATATCATTTATTTTGTATATAAAAATATGTATAATTAAAAGGCCTGGCATGGCCGAGCGCAATTAAGGCGTGCGCTTGTAATCCGAGGGTCGCGGGTTCGCGCCCGCGTCGCGCTAAACATGCTCGCCCTCCCAGCCGTGGGGGTGTATAAGTGACGGTCAATCCCACTATTCGTTGGTAAAAGAGTAGCCCAAGAGTTGGCGGTGGGTGGTGATGACTAGCTGCCTTCCCTCTAGTCTTACACTGCTAAATTAGGGACGGCTAGCACAGATAGCCCTCGAGTAGCTTTGTGCGAAATTCGAAAACAACAAAAGTATAATTAAAAGTAAAAAATTTATTCATTGGTGTTACCAATACTGTTTATACTCATGAAAATATTATTCGTGTGGATAAGTAATAAAAGGAGCATTGATTAATGTTGTTGTTGTTTCGAATTAAGCACAAAGCTACACAATGGGCTATCTGTGCTCTGCCCACCACGGGTATCGAAACCCGCATTTTAGCGTGTAAGTCCGCAGACATACCGCTGAGCCACTGGGGGGCTCATTGATTAATACATAAAATAGCTGATTTACTAACTGATTATGCGTAATTATCGAGAAATAACGCACACATTTTAGTATCATACAAGCGTAAAATTTGTGAATAACCTTTATTATTATTTTTCACACATTCATAAAAAATAATTATTAAACAATACAATTGTTAGAGAATCTAACAGTTATCCCATTCCCTGTGCTTTTACATGTACAGTCTACTGCGATTAAGGTTTAGAAATAAAAAAAAGGGAGTTCCAAAATAATTACTGAAATTTGGGAAAAAATATTTCCAGTTTACAATGCAGTATTTATTCAGTTGGAGTAAACAATATACTTATGAATGAAAACGTCTGTTTAAACTACAAAAAAGTAAGATAATGACAGAAAAACTTCATTATGCATTAGCACTGCATACTTTAGAAAAAGACTTATATAAATAACGATCAGATTAGAAATGGGTTTCTGAGTCAGTAGGATCACAAGTAATTACCATGAGAACTCTACACCAGTGTTCCAAGAGAATTAGCCTTCCAAGTGTCTTTCTGACCAAATAACCACTGAAAGTGTACAAGAATGACCTGGCCTTGCAAGTGGCACAGCCTAATCTTGAAGCACAAAGCCAACCATTATCATCCAAATATTTATTAAGCCTTCCCTCAGTTTTATTGCTTCTAATTTTAAGTCAGCTACCCTGTTAGAAAAGTAAAACTGTCTTTGCTGAAGATTACTTCTATCTTGCCAGAACTTTTGCATATTTACAATTAAATAAGTCAACTGTCTCATAATCATCAGATATGGTCCTTTCCTCAAAGGTTCTACTTTTACCGTAACATTTTTCTCACTGCTAACGTTTTACAAAAATTCTCAACCTCCTTTCCATGTAACTTTTTGGATTTTCTGTTCAACTAACTCCCATGATCTTTTGTTATTCTCTTAACCTTCATCATAGTAGTCAATTTTAAACCTCTGAATTTGAAATTATTTCATCTTTTATATCTTTTTCAGCCATCTTGTTTTCTTATCTGCTGCCACCCATTTTTTAAAAGGAAAATATCTTGAATGTTTGAAAATTTATTTTTAAAACTTTTATGCATTTGATTATCATCTCCACTTAACTCGGTTGCCAAACTCACAATAGATAATTCTTTTCGTAACCTTTTGAAATTTGTAACAAAATCTTGTTATTCCTCATGCATTAAGACATCAAACCTATTTCAGCAATGATTTGTTTCACCCAATCTCCACTTAGTCATTAATTTATATATAAGAAGTTAACAAAAAATCTAAAATACTACTGTTTCCATTTGGCCCCCAGATAAATTAGAAATCATCCTGAATTATTTCTAAAATCCACTTTCCCAATTTATATGCCTGTAATTAAAATTCTCCATAATTACAACTTCATTAACAGTTGAATTCTCTCTCTATAGAGTCTCTCATTAATTTCATCAGTTAGTCTGCAAATGGTTCCAACTAAAAGCCTTTTCTCCTTATAACCACTAAAAGAAAACCAAATACATGCAATCTATTTGTTCTTTGCAACGATATTATGTTATATTTAGTTTTGGTTTTTTATCCATGCTAAATAACAACTCTATTTGAGAAGAAATTCCTGTCTGCCAGTGATAACGAGAAAACCCACTTGTAAAGAAAAATATAAATGTAAAAACCAGCCATTTTTACATATATTAAACCTGTCTGCATTTCACCAAGTTTGAGTCATTACCATTACACAAAAACCCCTTGTAACCACTAATGCTCTGAAGTCTTATTTTATTCCTTATATTTTTAGCATTACAACAATTATAGTTTAGCTCACCCTTGAAGCTACTTCTATAATTTTCTTTGTTTCTCAGAATAACTGGTATGGATATTAACACTTTTTACTCATAAGGAGAGAACAACATTCCAAGGTCATACTTAGGTTTTCTTAACGTGAAGATGACCTAGGAAGGTCGAAACATTGTTCTCTCCTTATCAGTAAAGTGTTAATACCCATACCAGCTGTTCTGAGATACATTTTTATTTCAAGTAAGTTTCTCGTCATCAAGGATATACTTTTCTTTATATCTGACCTTTCTTCAGGTATTTTATTCCTATCTTCCTCACTGTATAGTCCTAGTTTAAAGCTGCCCTTATTTATTATCCCTTATGTACAAGGCAGCCCCAACATTTGTTTTAAAGATTCTACTTTCTCATTAAAATGATCCAATAAGTACTGCCTGCATATCCTTACCTGTAACCTCACTCTCGCAGTTTTTCTTTACAACTTTTGAAAAAAATGAAATTATAACTGTCCTTTTCTCTGTTTTATCAATCACTTACACTTATTAGTTCCTATAGCTTACACTTCCCAAATCATTAGCTCCTATGTACATTTCTACTTGTTCTGTTAGTCGAGCTTTAGTATGTTACTTGTTCTGAGAGTTTAACAATTTCTGCTTTGAACCAGTGTATTACGTTCAATTTTGTTAAGTTTACTACATTTGCCCTTAACAATAGAACATTGTAAATTTTTTCAAAAAATGCTATATTTAATTTCTTCATTTTAAAGCAGGATATGTTTAACTGCTTTATGTGAAAGTAGCAATCAATCTTACTTCATAAAACGTTAACAGTTTAAATATACTCTTGTTATATATTTGTATTTGAGTACAATTCTATTACTTAAATTTATTGAGTAAGCAGTGATCATGCTTATTAAAGTAAACACTTCAATAATTTATCTCTGTACATTAAAGTTCTTTAAACTAATACATTAAGAACTTAGTGAATACTTAGATATGGAAGGTTTAACCACATCTCTTAGTTAATATATTGCTGCATCCAAAGACTGAACAGCAAGGCATTTTCATTCTTAACCTGAAGATGACCTAGGAAGGTTGAAACGTTATTCTCTGCTCATCAATAAGTGTTAATACCCATACCAGGCGTTCTGAGATGCATTTTTATTTCAAGTGGGTTTCTCATCATCAAGAAGGCATTTTAGTTGCAATTACTTAAGAAAAACAGTTATATACTAGTTTTATACAGTCAAGTGGATTGTGTAATGAATGTCTTCATCACCTGATAGTAGTTTTCGCATTAGTGAGATCAGTGTATCAGACAGTACATTGTTCCAAAAAGTACACAAAGATGCAAATGATAAAAAAAACTTTGAGAAACAGAGGTGCTAAGTATAACTTGTGTACCTTTCTGAATAGCGATACTCAATAATGATACCATAACTTGACTTTCTTTAATAATGAAAAATATTTAATCAAATATTTCTTCATATTTTATAAAATGCTTGTGTAGACCATCAAATCTAAAATATTTTGTACAAAAGGCCCTAGTTATTAGCTTTACATCAGTAAATTAACAATTTCTTCCAATAGATATAAATTTTAAAACATTTCAAACATATAAGTCGACATCGAACTAATTCTGCTCTAGCTACGTGGTATACTCATCTAAATTAAAAGAGCTTCCAAACAATGGTGTAATATCTTCATTCTTTGAGTTATTCCACTTCCAACAGTGGTATCATCAGTGACTCTGTCAGGTGTGTTTTTACTTTGTTACCCATTTTCATATTTTTCTATTGTCACACTTTCATATATTCAACTGTGCAGTAAAGCTAGAGATTTTAATGTTATTGCATTTGTTAGCCTCTTTACTAGCTTATGAAAATTCTTACATAAAGGTTAAGTTCACAATTACACCAGTTACTAGAAGCCAACTTGTAGAATCTGATGTCTAGCCAAATTTGAGTAACTGGTAGGTCCAGCATCAGTTCTTATGTATAGTATATAAATTGATATTTTTCAAATTACATTAAGTTATTTAACACATTACAACAAATAGTTAACAATGTCAAAGCTTTCCAGGTAGCATAGTTCATGCCAGTGTGTGAACATGTTTTACGAACACAAACAGCCAGTATCCAGTGAAAATCTTTAATGTTTTATCAAGGGGTAGACTGTGCTTGTAATCTGTAGGGTGTCTACTTCTTGATAAAGTTGTAGGTGAAACACTGAGGAAGTTAATTTTCCAATTAACGCATCACTTACAAATGTCTTGCTTTGCAGTAAGACCTTTTTTTTTTCATCCTGCAATTTATAAATGGATATAAAACTTACAGAAAACAATGTTGCATATACAAGTTTCTTCACTGGCTACTTTCAGTCAAGTAACTGACAGTTTGTATTTGTAGTAATTTATCCTATAATTAAGAATAAGACATTAATAGTCATCTAGGAATACATATATATCTTAATTACTTACAGAAAATAATCATAATAATATCTGATACAGAGAGAAATAACATTTAATTTGTAAAAAAAATTATTTTGATAATTCTATATGATTATCCCATAACCACACTGGAATACATTTTAAAGTATTTTTGAAAATTAATTTAACATTATTTTAGAGTAAGTTAGGATCACAAGTTCATAACTGTGACATAAAAAACTTTATCCATCTAATTGTAAAGATTTCCACACACACACACACATGCTATATTAATTCAGTTTGCGAAATAATATTAGATGGATTCATAACAATTTACTTTCCTGTATTAATAGATACATTTCCCAACTCTTTAGCTCTCAAGGTAGCTGCCTCCACTGCTCGAAGCAAACCTGTTCTTAACCCTGCCTCTTCCAAAGCACAGACACCATAAATGGTAGTGCCACCTGGTGAACAAACTTCATCTCGCAACACAGTAGGCTGTTTACCAGTGTCTAACACCATTTTTGCCCCACCCTGGAAATGTCCAAACACACTCAAGTTCCATAGATGTCAAAAAAGTTTAACACATTTCAAATCATGCTTCATAAACACCACTTATCTCTCATATTGCACTATTGTCAAGAGTTGTATGCAACTTAAGTGAAAATAAATGTTTTTCAATAAGTAAAATGAATTGAAAAATATCAAGAATGAATGTTACTAACACAAAAGATAAACTACTGGTTATGGTCAATACCAGTAGTATCAAGTTCTCTTTCATATTAATTTAGGCAAGTTGCCAGGAAACTTTATTTAAAAAAATAAAAAAATCAGAACAGTATAACTGTGACATTTGTCAAAAGAAAATAAAAAATATGAGAAACTTTAAACATGCTTAACTAGGCAAAATTTGTAAGCAAAGAAAGAAATACTGAACTTTCTGCAAAGTATTTGTTAAAAATTACCATAAAATTTCTGACTAAAATTGTCAAAACAGAACAAATCACATCCTTGCACCTATCTCAGCAAAATTTTCCAAGCTAAGTAACCCTAAACTTTGTGCCTCACTCTGCTTATTTCATGTTCATTTTTCATTGTCGAATTTCATGCAAAGCTATATGAGGGTTATGTGTGCTAGCCATCCTAAATTTAGCAGTGTAAGACTAAAGGAAAGGCAGCTAGTTACAGTCATCACCATCAACTCCTTGGCTACTCTTTCATCAATGAAGAGTGGAATTGACCACCACATTATAATTCTCCCATGACTGAAAGAGGGAGCATGTTTTGTCGAACAGGAATTCAAATCCATGACTCTCAGACTGCAAGTCAAGCACCCTAACCACCTGGCCATGTTTAGTGTGTTACCTTTTCCTAACGTTTATCATATTTCCTTTTTTATTTTTTGGTTATATAACAACAAAGAAAATTCATATCATACAGTTTGATCTTCTTTTCTTACTGGACCAGATGTACTGTGAACTTAAGTTTATTATGCATTCTGATCAGAATGATTAAGTACAAGCTGTTAATTGTTACAAGTATCAGACCTCAACACTTCAAAGAACAATTGTACAAATAAACAGTGCTTGAAATATTTAGATGACAAGTCTTCAGCTTTGGGTGTTTTTACAACCCTGAAAATTTACTCAAATAATATGTTTTACACGTGAGTTCTGGGTAAAAAATAAAACTGAGATTTCTTACAATTTGGTGTTTATCAGTTTTTTTATTGTTGTTTTTTTAACTTACCAGAACAGTTTGAGCAGCAAACTTAACAGCTAATGATCGTGGAAGACCCATCTTAACAGCTCCATCAGCCATAGCTTGTATAACTGTATAGACCTGAAGTACACATAAATAAAAACAAAGCTGAGAATAAAAAAATAGTTTCCAAATAACAGATTACTATACGTTCTATCCTCTACTCTAAACTGACCATTTAAGTATGATAAAAACAAGTCTTTGCATCAATTATACTGACAGGTAAATTGTGACAAAACTGTACACAGGAATTTGATTCCAAAATTACCAAGCCAACTTGGAAAGAGGGAAGAGAGGCTTTACTATTGAGCTTTAAGCAACATTGCTTCAAAGATTCAAAGCTTTGAGCAGCAAAATGTCTACAGAACTTTGTTTTTAAATTTATAGTACAAAAGTCAGTTGAGAAGCTGAAAAACTCGAAACTCTACTTTCAAAGTTAACATTACTGTCTGCATAGCAAAACTCCATTAAATGATTTTCTTTTGTTAATCACTGTCAGCTAAAAAAAACACGATTATAAACAGAAATCATTTTTTTTTCATTTGTTTGTTTGTGGTTAAGTGTAAAGCTACACAGCAGACTACTTGTGCTGAGCTCATTACAAGTATTACACTAAGTTTTAACTATTAAAAATAATTCTCCTACTTTCTTTCCTTGAATGAATGAAAGATCATGACATGAGAACTGATATTTTCAAAACTTAATGAATGTGTAAATAAATATTCCATTCTCTAAACCTTAAAAACTAAACTTACTTTAAGAGAAGGAAAGACATCAAGAATCAACTAATCCACAAAATAAAAATTGTTGTCTTCTGTTCGTAAGGCAATAGAGATAAGCATAGAATGAAAACACCAACATAAAAACAAAGATGTATGTTGCACTTTAATGGAAAAGTCATAATATTAAAAAGCTAAATTTCAAGAAACTCGTGAAAATAATTAACTTGAATACTTAATCCAGCATAACTTTGAAGTACACAATTTAAAATCTTTATTCTGAAACTGTCAATTATCTCAAATTTGTCAGTTTAGATGTTTCACTGTACAAAACACTTAAAGGTAAGATATCCAGGGATATGTCAATATAAAGTAAGGTTGGTTTGTTTTGAATTTCAAGCAAAATTATTCAAGAGCTATCTGCACTAGCTGTTCCTAATTTAGCAGAAATAAATTAGAGAAAAGGCATCACAATAAACTGCCAACTCTTGGGTTACTCTTTTACTCACAAATAATTTGACTGACTATCACATTATAACACGACTACAGCTGAAAAGAGTAAATATGTTTGGTGACAAGGATTTGAATCCGCAACCCATAGACTGAAAGTTAGGCACCCTAACCTCAGGCTATACCAGTTCTCTACAAAATAGAGATAGTCATTTTTGTTACCCAATAGTCTTTTTTGGGTTTCCGAGTCTTCTAATATGTTGTACAGTAAACAAAATTAATTTCTCTAAAGGGAGCTGAAGACCACCTGGATGTCACCTGTTTTAACTACCACTGTGTGGTCTATTAGCCACTCAGTACACTAAAATGACATTACATAAGATAAAGGACACTTAAAGTTGAAATTTTTACTTATATCAGTAAAATGTGCATGTGTCATGAATCATGAGAATAATTTATGCACTCTGCAGACCATAACACAGCATGACATATGAACTAGAGAAGTATGAAAGAAAAATATTTGTTACTCTTAATTTTGGCTTTATTTAGGGGACCCTACCCAAGTACATCTTGTTTAAGTTTATGAAATACACTTAATTTATTATTCAATATTATATAGGAAACCAACTGTTTAATGATTATATATATTATAGATGTATATAATATCTATGGAGTTTGAGACTTTTTAAATCGTCATATATCGACCTAAGTTAATTTAAGCAGGTGAATAATATTACGCTGTCCCCAATTCATTATTTGATGCACAGTGGACCAAATGTCTAATGATCATTTATATGTGTTCTTGATTTTCACCAAAGATAAAATTATAAAAAGAATTTGTAACTTAGAGACCTAATGCATTCCTTGGCTGGATTTAACCCCTTACTATGGACTACAGTTTTGTCTATTCAAGGCTCGTTAATACAGCTCGGGTCAGCAAACCAAACTCATATTGATTTTTGCGCCCATAAAACCTGAAATATGAAATACAGTCCAACATTTTGCATACTTCACAAACTGAAAACCTTATACACATAATGTTTTGGTACAATTTCACAGAACATTTATTATTGCATTATTAGTCAATGAAGAAAAATGTCCATTGCTGGCAATGTTCTACCATAGCTGTTAAATCTTAAACTGAGTACTGAAAACCTAACAAAGACTGCATCACATTAATTCTGTAACAAGAAAAGAAAGTCGCTTAAAACTATGTTTTACCAGCTGTAATGTGTTTGATCAAGCCTGAGAAGCCTTATAAAACAATTGTATAACAAGTCCAACTCCAGGTACAGAATTATAAGAGAAAAAAAAAATAGATGCCACTGATACAGAAAATGAATTCTTAACTATAGCATTAAATAACCTAATTATAATGGTAGTCTAAATTTTAGTAAATCTATAAAAATGAGTTTCAGTCTGCTCAAAGAAAACTTTTCAAAATTATTAATTCTTTTCATTCTTTCAAAATGTAACACTACTTAAGTGTTTTATTTAACGTACCCTTTCTTCCCATGACAATTGTTAACAATGAATGTGTTTTATCATTTAGATGTTATTGACAAGCAAATCTGGTACCATTTATAAAATACCACTGTCAATTTTATGGGGCCAGATTCTTTACAGTGTCTGTGACTTTATGGCGATACATTTAAACAATAAATGAACAGTACACACTTCTCTTGTTTTAACATAATACATATAAAAAACAAGTCAAACATGTACAAAAAATTCTTTACATAATATATCACAATTTATTTAAAACTCTAAATAATTCTCTTTTCTTCTGTTATCACAAAGTGAGTAGTGATGAATTCACATATGTTACTCTATGGGTTACTACAGTTGTATACAGAGCTTTAAAATAATTCTCTTTTATGCCAAAAATCCACACAAGCCAGTTTAGTTACTTCAGAACCCAACTGACAAGACAAATTATTTTTCCTTACTCTGTTGTTAATACACAGCTGTAAAACATGCTATAAAAATCATCTGTTAAGGTTAATCACTCACGTGTTAGCTAATTTTAAATAAGTTTTTTTTTCACTAACTACCTTTCTTCTGAATTTAACTTGCACTCTGTGGTCTGTAAATAAATATATGTACATATATTGTCCAACTGAGGTGTAAAACTTTCTACAAACCATCAGAAGCTACGATGAAACAATATTCTGTTCAGGCAATGAGAAAAACACAGAAAGTTAAGTAATGAAATGCCAATTCACAACAATTGAACTGCATATACAAGGTATGACTCTTACCTCATTACATAGCTAAATTTGTCATAATGATCACTTTTAAAATCATTAAGATCTAGCACTCTTATGATAAAAACTAAATAATAAATCACTAAACAAATTAAATAACAACTCATATGAAAAAAAAAGGCTTTTACATTTTAACAACTGTTAAAATTTGTACTTCTTACAGGTCTGAAATATGAAAGACAAAGCTGGTACATGCTTCTATAGTATCTTTAAAGAAGAAGAAAAATTTTCGTACATATGCTGGACCACTTCCACTGAGGCTTGTTACAGTATCAATGAGGTTCTCTGGAACAAGTTCACACATTGCAATTGATCCAATCAAATGGCTGACCATTATTCCATCCTCTTCAGTAGCGTATGTCCCTTGAACATACCCACAGACACCTGCCTGAACCAATGAGGGAGTATTTGGCATGGAACGAATCACACGTGTTTTTTCTGGCAATAACTAGAAAAATTAAAAATACATAAAAATTAATTGAACACTTTTTTATATCAGAATGCAGATATTAAACTGTGAGTATTAAGTAAAATTAAAATATTCACAAGGAAATCATATGCTTTACTGTTTGTTTTGTACCTTTTTTTCATTATGGTTTTATGTTCCATTAATCAAGAAATGAAAGCCACTAAAATGAATTGTTCATTTATCAGTGGTCAAATCGCTGGACAAAAAAAAAACACCTAAATGTTCTCAAGTATCTTGGTTAGACAGTATACGAATATTCTAGAATAATTTACTGCCTAAGAAACATACAAAAATAAAGATGTTATTTAAAAGTAAAAGAAAGGGGAGAAATATCATAATATCTGTGAACTTCTGAGAGCCAATAAAAGGAAGAAAGATATTACAGAAGGTTAAATGGAAGGCAAATAATAAGATCCATCACCTAACCTTCATAGACTGCCTGATGGTAAGAAAAAGTGAACTGATCAGAAGGCCACAGGGGGTGAGACTACTTAATCTCTCAGAATAAATAACACATGAACAGAATAGCAGTAGCCCAAATATTAGTGGAAAACAAAATGTAGAAAAATGGTACATGTAATAATTGATAATGAGGTGAAAAAGAAGTAGCTTATAGGAATAAAAGAACCCAAACTTAAGACAGAAATACCAAGAGGATTGAATTAGGCTTAGAAGAATTCCCAGGTCAAGAATGGAAATTATCAGGAAACATGAGAATTGTAAAAAGAAAAAGTCCTCATCAGACAGCAATGGCTAAGCGGTTGCAGCAGGAACTGTGCCAAAGTATAGGGAGAAAGGATGAATCCTGTAAGTTTGACATCTTGACACATGACAGCAGACAAATTCATCAATGGGGAGTCTGCATTCAAGGCCCATGAAAAATGTCAGTACTGGTGAAATACTCCCAGTGTGATATGGTAAACTTCAGAAGATGTATATGAAAGTTTCACAAAACAAAAATAAGGAGACTTGATTTAACCGATAAATTTGAAAAACTGGGTGGATAATGACAAAAGTTAAAAATGCATCATAAAGAAAACAAAGCCAAACATGTAACGATAAATAAATAAAGTATTCAAACACAAATGCTGCCATATGAGAAGTAAAGGTTTGGCAGATGAAGTCGCATGTATCATGTGTGCATACTGTGCTTCTATTGGTTAACAGATGATGTAAGAGAGATATGTTGGAACGTATTATTCTAATGAAAGGAGAGCACAAGGCTTGTGACATGCATAAATAAAAAGCCTGCATATACACAGCAACACTGAATGAGAATAGTTAATTTTGTGAGGGAATAACACTTTAAAGATGGCTCGGTCCCTGGGACTGACCTCGTAACCCTTTTGTACTTATTAGTTTTCATGCTGTAACTCTTAATATAGTACATGTGTTTTCATGAACTTTTGCACATGAACATTACAAGGATTTCATCCACAAAATAACAGATTTTAAAATCAAGTTTTACGACTTTTTAACTCGTGCTATTCTGATACTTTTTATTTTTTCACATGCTTAAAGAAATTTTTATATTATGACTAATAACAATGCCAAGACTCAGAAGCTTTTAAATTTAACTAACATACAATTCTAAAATTTGATAATAAACTTGTAGACAAATTAAATTACAGTTATTCACAACAATGTTGAATAAAGGTCAACAAATGTGATCACATGGCCTTTCACCCATAATCTGTGTTGATAAGGTTAACATAATGGATTTTGATTTTTCAAGACAAGTATATCCATTATATATAATGGTGTTAGAAAACAAAGGAATATGGATGCTTTGAAAATTAGGATCAGACAGGTAGAAATTTGCAACAAATCGTTTCTAACCCCACCCATGGTAAGCAAAAGTCAATGGTAAAAGCTGCCTTGAGTACCAGGCAACATAATACAGAAATATTCCCATTTGGAAAAGTGATACAAGCTACATATACACAAGTTGTTTCCACAACATGTCCATTAAACCTCAACATGTCTCAATCAGGTGAGGAATTAAACTGGCATTAATGTTATTATTTATAAGAAAACATACCAATGAAGCCACAAAGAACAATGCCTATGGATTACTGTTCAACTGGACTGCTTAAATGGCCATTGGAAAACCAGTGTCCTCCTACACTAAACAGATTATGGAAAGCCACAGGTCACGTGTGGTTGTGCTTTGGACATGAGGGCCTTAGGATAGAACATTTTGCAATAAACACTACACTGTAGAGCTGTTGTCAAGATGTACAGTCAGGATGAGTATGACTGGACACTATGAAAGACTGCACCAACATGGTGAGGATCGAAAATAATTTTATTATAACGAACCAAACCACTACAAGATGTAATTTTATCTATTTCCTTCCACTGTCTGTAGAATTAATGAAGCCCGATAGCTATAGATAAAAATGATAATTTATTGCAACCTCTATTGTTTGTTTTTCACCTCTGCCTCTTTTTACACAAAAGCAGTTTGCACAAGTTGAAGTGGATTTGAAACTATAATATTGTTAAAATATGTACCATACTAGAAATATTAGAAAAATGTTGCATTCATTATGAATAATTTTGACCTAAATGATGGATCTTATTTTATGAGAAAATTTTAAAAGATTTTCAAGTAATATCAAATATAATATACACAGTGGCTTTTCTGAAGAGATTTCTTCGTATGATTATTTTGTCATTAAATGCATCATATAACTTTCCAGTTCACTTAAAGTTTGTAAACATTTAAATCAGTACCCATTTAAAATATGTGACAAAAGTTTATCCTAAAACCTTTTTTTTAATGCATACATAACCATATATATTTAGCAGTAAGTTTTATTTTGGCCAATCAGTTTATTACTCCATATGCAGTTTTTTGAAGGTTAGTGGTAATTTTTTTATCGAACAAGTAACAATACCATCTAAACTTCATCTAGTATATAATTAATTAAAATCTTTAAATAATATTTGATAAAAAAAACTACTTTTTCCATAAATTGAATTGAAATTCCTGCAGCAACAGACACGATAAGATGGTGCAATTTTACGGCATTTTTCTTTGTTAGTTTCTTCAGAACTTGACATACTAGATGAGGTTTGACACACAGGAATATCACTGTACATGCCGAAAGAACGTCTTCATTTGCATGCGTTATGTGACATGTCATATCCTAAATACGTAAAAAAAAATAATAATTAAACATGCAACTAGAAATCTATGGTTAATACCAATGCTAGAATTGTTCTATGGAACTTACAAATAAGTATGCACATTTAAAGGATGGTAAACTACTAACACAGAGGTGCAAGGAACAGCTGCAATGGGTAAACAATAGCCCTTTCTGATGCAAAATATTTATATCTTCAGTACTTTAAAACAGTTTTAAGTTTTGTATGATATGAATGTAAAAACAGGTGCTGGGAAACTGTTGTCTTTGTACATTATATGAAGAATGTCTGAGAGTAGTGATGCACTTTTGGCACAAAATCCTTATGAAGAGCCTTTTTTTTAAATGTAAAGTATGACACAGGACTATTTAAGATACAAGGTTGCCAGGCAGACCACAGTTAGATGTGGAAATGTGGGCCGTGAAGAGAGGCAAAGCTTTAAATCATTGTAACACAAAGTGTTTAAATCTTTGTATTTTTCACACAATATAATTTTTGAATCTGTCGAGTTTTTAAAATTCCAAATTTGGACATAGGAAATCACTTTCACTAAACAAATTCATAAAAAAAAATATTAAACCTTAAGTGAACAGCATGACCGTTTAAAATAAAGCAAACTATAGCAATTATGTTAGTAGAAACTAAACAAGTCATAAGTATATAAAAGTCAGATATGGGCATATGCAACATACAGAAATATGGTGTTTGAATAATGTCTCGTGTGTTCCCAAATTTGTGAAATATTCAAAATGTACTCATTTAATTGCCACAATTTACATTGAAGAAAAAATACTGAAAACACTATCATCAGAGGCACAAAGAATGCATGATTACAAACTAGATTTATTAATTGTGTGAAATATCCCGGAAGATACAAGCAGTTAATAAGTTGTACAGTGTTCTGGATGTGAGCTCTTTGCTTTAAACAAAACAATCAATGCAAAATTGTGGAAAATTCCTTTTAAATATCCTGTATTACTCCCCACAGTTTAGCCAATTTGTTTGGTAGTCTTTTAACGTCCTATACAACCTTCACAATATCCAAATTAGAACAATGTGCAGGCTCAACCATGGTTATGAGTGTTCCATTGGCCTCTTTAGATTAAAAATATTATTTCATAATATTTGATACATGTTTGGGGTCATTGTTTTACAAGAAAATAAATCCTTCTGTCATGATATAAAACACTGTTTAGTGTAGATACTATTATTTAGTTTATTTTATGAATAAATATTGTATAATTGTTGTTTATTTGCTTTTCATCACATAGTAAAATATGGAAGTTGTGTTTGTAACTCAGTGATACCAAGAATATAGCAAGCAGACGATTTAGTAATAAATGTATAAATAGAAAGATAGACAGAAACAATAGAAGAGTAAATTAACAGCGAAGGAAAAGGTTGGTGTTATCTTCAGTAGAAATGATAGGCCTAGCATTTAATATGTTAGAATAATTCTAAAAGTTTGTTTGTTTTTAAATTTCACACAAAGCTACTTAAGGGCTATCTGCAATAGCCATCCCTAATTTAGCAGTGTAAGACTAGAGAGAAGACAGCTAGTTATCACCACCCACTGCCAACTCTTGGGCTACTCATTTACTAACAAATAGTTGGATTGACCATAACAGTATAATGCCCCACAGCTGAAAGGGTAAGCATGTTTGGTGCGACAAAGAAAGACTAAAAGTAGAAAAGGAGACAAAAACAATAAATTAATTTCATCAAAATGTGATTTTAAGGTAACTGAATCATACTGAGAACACTTTGACAAAACAATCAGAGGATATTTAGAAGGAAGACCAAACAATTACTGAATGATCAATATATGACTGTCGTAACTTGTGTCACAATTATAAGTGAATTATACACAGACACTAATGTGATAGAAATAGGGAAAGGTAGTAGGGCTGCCAACTGAAATTCTGAAGTAACTGAATAGGCTTAAGTGGACTTTTAACAAGAATATGAGAACTATATATATCGTGTTTATGATATCCTTATGGACACCATAGCGTACAGAATTTATTGTATGTATGTTAAACTAGTGTCAAATATATATATTATTTTGAAAACAAGTGGAGTGTATGTTGTTCATTTATTGTTCAATTTACCATTACCAAGTAACAAACACATACTGTAGAAGAATTCTAAGCTTAACAACAAGACTTTATATTTATACTATAATGAAGGGTAAGCAAAATCCTTTCCTCAGCAATTAAACATGCCTAAACATCTTACACACTCCCAGATTAGTCAAAATCCAGAGGAAATAACATGATGAAGTAAAATTTGCTTGTATTGGTCAACAGTCAGATTGCCACCAATCTTGTGTCGATTATTGACACTGCTACATGTAATGCATATCTAAGCATTTATTGGTAACTCACAGTGTTTTTGGGGGAAATTGTGTACACTGACTATGATTCCTTTCTTGTCTTTTACTGAATGCAATCAAATGTTACCAAACACAATGAACTTAGTTTCACCAGTTAAAATGGCCATGGATAGCTTTGTAGTTTTAATGGCTAATCCAACTTTCTGGTTACCTCTTCTCAGCAGTGGTTTTTGAGCAACTGCACATCAACTGATTTTACTTCAGACAAATGTATATCTTACTATCCTTGAAGTAACATTCCCATTTATATTTACACAAGTGTTGGTGGCATGATCTTTCTCACAAAGAATCTTTCTTTATTATTATTATTATACACTAATTATTTACATATCATTCTAGCACTGAAGATATACAAAAATGACCATCACTGTACAGTTGTATTTTGGTATGAATGTGCTCTTTAAGACTCTT
>VWRL01001735.1:0-23243 GCA_011833715.1 Carcinoscorpius rotundicauda | reverse complement strand
CATACTTAAAAACTTTTAGCAAGGTCTTGACGCTGTTGTATTCCTCTTTGAGGTGCACCGAATAAGCCAGGGAAAGAAATAGATTATTATTTCCGTTATGGAGCAGCACAGCTTTGAGGCTTCTACAACATTCTAGAAAGTTCGTGAAAATTCTCTATCAGTTACTCAGCACTGAATTTACTTGGAATGTTCTGGAAAATGGGTAAATTGGAAAATTTCATTATCCAAGCCACAAAAACAAAGTTTGAAGATAAAAATAGGTCTTTTCCATTTACTTTAGGCATAAGCGATTGGGAAATAACGCTTTCTACTCAGGAACAAGAAAATTAAAAGTTACAGGCAATGAGAATAACGAACAAATTTTTCTTGGTGATTTTCAATCGCAAAGAATTCGTCCAACTACATTTCAGTTTAATAGTTATATTAAATTAGATGAGGCCGTGTTTTTTCGCAGCTAATTTTTTTGTAACTGGACGCAGAATGTGAGCAACACATGAAAAGTGTAGCTTGCTTGCGCACAGAATGAACAATGAGCCTTGGGTACATGTTAAACTCACGCAAAAAGACATGAGAATAATTAAGAAAAATCGAAAAAAAATATTGTAATTCCAAAATAGAGATCCATTTCAAGCAAGTATTTTTATTTTTATATTCTTTCCAGCGGCAGTTTCTGTGCAGTACAGAAAATTGATATAAAAAATCGTCTGGTGTTTGTAACCAATTTCTGTGGTAAGTTCCACCTTATCACTGTCTTTCACATAAAAAGTGTCCATCATGATAATATTAATTGTTTCTTCTTGAGTGTGAAAATCAAAATACAAAAACTCAAATACATTACCAATTGCACGATATGAGGAAAACAAAAACGTGCTGAAGTCCATTCAGTGGTCTAGTGTATTTTTACAGAAAACATTATTGCAATAAATATGTTCTTTTACTTTTCTACGTTTGGAAGAATACTTCAGAAAAAGGGAATGGGCTTACAAACACTTTCAGGAGGTCAGTGAAATCTCTAAACGAAAACATTTCAGAAACACCCGTAAAGAAAGACAGAAAATACACTTTATATGATGAGCTGTTATTTTTATTACCACACGTAAGTCGAAAGTAGGCGCTATTTGAATATTTATAATGTTTCTGTCAAACAAGCAACAACAACAAAAGAATCCTTCAAAGTTCTCTTCTCTCTTCAAAACATAACACAATAGTTACACTGTCACAATCAATGATTTACCCTATTCTGGGATATCAAGTTACGTGGCACTCGTGGGTTATGATAAAGCAAACAACCCGGACACTGGTGAAACACGTTTGTGAGGAAAGTCTTAGCGGCAAGCAACAAAAAGGAACTGAGAAGGACACATTAAATTTCTTTCTGTACAAATCTGAGAAACAGGTAGTGGGTATTTTCGTAAAATGAAAAAAATTATACATCTAACGATGATAGAGTTCAGGACATTCTTCTCCTTCCATTCACAAACCTTTCAGAAGAATGTAAGTTTGCAGTCAGAACCGAAACGATACAAGTGATAGAGGGAGTTGTTAAGCAAAGCGAAAACAACCACACACACATACACACAATACAGATTCCATTCTGCATGACACAGTCACTTCCACAACAGAAACACCGCTTCATTCATGCAGGTAGAATACTACGACTATTTATCACAATAATTTATATAAACTCCATCTCTTCATTCTCCTGTTTCTGGACCTGCAACACTACTCATTCCAGTTTTGGGTTTATATCAGATGTGGAATAAAACTTTTGAAAGTTAAGTCCTTCCTGGAGGCTCAGCAGTAAGTCTGAGCGTTTATAACACTAAAAATTGTGTTTTTGAAACAGTTCATCATTTAATTCTCTGCATAATAGCAAACAAAAACTGCGATATAAAAAGAGAAGTTATTAAATTAATCTAAAAAACAATAAAGTAAACTGGACAGTATCTGAGTAACACAAATATTTCATAAAAATGTAATTCTGGTAATAATTATTATTCAGCCTCCAGTACTTTCGATATAGTAAATTCTGCACTACAGCATTTAATATTACGGCGCCCGGTATGGCCAAGCGTGTGAAGGCGTGCGACTCGTAATCTGAGGGTCGCATCCCCGTCGTGAAAAACATGCTCGCCCTTTCGGCCGTGGAGGCTATTCGTTGGTAAAAGAATAGCCCAAGAGTTGGCGGTGGGTGGTGATGACTAGCTGCCTTCCCTGTAGTCTTACACTGATAAATTGGGGACTGCTAACGCAGATAGCCCTCGAGTAGCTTTGTGCGAAATTCTGTACTTGTGGGGAACTGTTTAATATCTAAACTATAACGTGTTTCTCCAGTAGACAATTTACTTACTAATTTTTAAATCATAATCCCAAATCCTATGATTGTATTTGTTAATAAATGTTTATTACTTAACGTACTAACTACTCATGTCTTGTTTTTCGTACAGTTTTCTTTGTGGTTTATTTGCTACAAACTTTTTATTTTATCATTCTATGATATTACAGACTTCGATCTGAACAACAACCAATGAAGATCGACTTTGAAAGTAGCTGTAGACAACATCTGAATATGATTGGACATTATAAATTATTATTATATATATATAGTGAACCGTAGTGTCTTTCCATCAGTTTATCTTTGTCTCGTGTTTGTGGTATCTTTTTCTCGCGCTAAGTTTGAAAACCTGCGGACGAAGACAGAGCTCAACATTTTTTAAATAACGAAATAACAGGTATGAATAATGTTGACAACAAACAGAATATTCTTCGCTAACTTTTTAAGGAATTAATTACACTGTCATTTACATTTTAAAATATGACGTAACGGTGTGTTATTGTTGAGTGGCTTTTAACAGAACACTTCCTATACAAACTTGGAACATAAAACATGGAAAACTGACACCCTTTTGACACACTTACTCTAGAGCGGTGGTTCCCAACCTTTTTTATGCCCCGCACCCTTTTTTCTAGAGTATCACAAAATAACTCAATTTGTTTTTGTCACTGGTAGTAACTTGTGTATCCTGTCAACTTTATATGTTTGTTTCTTTGTAGTACCTATTTATGTATTTTAATCTAATCATAAAACATTTTGTGGTTCTTTCTATTTTTGTTTTTCACATAATACGACTGGATAATACATATATATATGTATACACACACACATATGTAAATCTACAGACGACATGTATGACTTGTCACATCTCAAACTTTTTTCCTCTGAGATATACACCAACAAACGGTTATACACGTAATCGCGAAGGGCGACCCTTTATTCATGCTCTAGATACAATTTGTTAAAAAGTTTAAAGGAGAAATTGTTTTTTATAACTCAACTTTGAACATCTTCTGTCTTTTCCAACTGCTATCCCTCACTTATCTGTTTTATATTTCTGTCTTAATTTTCCTTACGTCATATATATACAACAATTGATTGACAAGTATTGCTCAATACAAACTGAGAAAGACAATATTAAAATTGTTGGGAGTGTGTTGATAGAAACGGTCATTTTCTATCTGTTAAACTTGCTACTGTTTATTGATAAAAACATGTTTGTTTTATTTTTTAAACTGCGTTTCTCAAAGCACCCCGCTAGTACAGCGGTATGTCTCCGGATTTACAACGCTTAAATTAGGGGTTGGATTCCCTTTGGCTTCACTGTAAGAAAGCACACACCATTTCTTATAATTATAAGTTACATCAATAAAGATACAATCAAACTTTCAGGTTTAGTCCAAGTGAAAGCTGGGTTCTTGTCACAAGGAGGGTACTTAACATTCTATCGATCTTAAACAAAGAATGTTATACGTGTCGTATTTAGTTTTGTAATTGTATGAATCTAGAATACCAAATGTGGGAATTTTTCAATAGATTTTGATTTGTGGTGACATTTGATAGATATGCTATGATGTATTTATTGTTTCTGTAGATAGATACAGATATAAACACCATCTTATAGTAAGATTAAAAATATGACGTAATTCTATATATTGAATTTACCAAAAATATTTTTATTCAACATTGTAACATGCTACAGTTGTTAATATACAGCCTATACTATGTTGTTGTATTATTAATTAACTTTGCTTTTTGTTAATGATTTTAGTAAAGTTTGATAATTATAATTATATAACCCACAACAACTTAATATACTGTGATGGTTCACCTTGTGTCGTCTTATCATTACTAAAATGTTTACGACATTTCAATTTCTCAGCTGTGTATGGAACATTTTCTCAAGTTGGGTAACACTCAATTAAGGGACATTAATAATGTGGTTGAGTTTACAACAATAAGCAATATTTTGATCAGGTAGTCATTTTAGTTAAAATAACAGTTTTAGGTGGGATGTTGTTGTTTTGAATTAAGCACAAAGCTATACAATTGGCTATGACTCGTGACTGGGCGGTATGCTGTAGCGGTCAATCCAATTATTTCCTTGTAAAACAGTGTTTCGTGAGTGGTGATCACTTGGTACCTTTCCTCTTTTCTTTCACTGCTAAATTATCGACGGCTATAGCAGATAGCCCTCGTGTTGCATTTAGCCAAATTCAAACAAACAAACAGTGTCTTTAGACAAATCTGATAAGCTAAAATGTGGCGTAATGGTATGTTATTGTTCAGTAGTTCTTAACAGAACACTTCCTATACAAACATGGAACATCAAACAAAGTAAACTAAAACTCTTTTGACACCTACTCTAGAACAACCCTTTATTTATAACCTAGGTATAATTTGTTAACTACCTTTGAAGGAGAAATTGTCTTTTTTTAACTCAACTTTGAACATCTTCTGACTTTTCCCACTGCTATCTCTCACTTATCTGTTTTATATTTCTGTCTTCATTTTCCTTTTCGTTCGGTCCCCCGTTGGTACAGCGGTAAGTTTTCGGATTTACAACACTAAAATCACGCGTTTGATTCTCCCCTTTGGACTCAGCAGACAGTTTGGTGCGTCTTTGCTATAAGAAAACATACACGTTCTCTTTAGGTTACGTCACGTATTTACAACAATTGATTGACGAGTATTGTTAAGCTTTTAACCAATACAGACTGTTAAAGACAACAATAAAATGGAGCTATAATGTTATTGAATATTTGCATATTGTAACTAAGGAGACAAGATGTTAAAGTAGGAACCGAACTGTGCGAAGAAAAAGTAAAATTTTGTAGTCGAAAGTTTTTAACCTTACATTTCGTAGGTATTTTGGCCAGTACAATTTGCAGGTATAAAGTTTTGTATAAATATTTTAAATGTATATTCACATGATATCATTATATAAATCTGAATTAAATTCTTGAAATGAAAAACAAAACTTAAACAATATGTAGGGAACATTCATGTTACTCTACAACCTGTGAGAGGCTTAGTAATTAGGGTAAGCAAACATGGGGCTGTTTTTGATAGTATGGCGCCCCCCCCAGTGGATCAGCGGTATGTCTGCGGAATTACACGCTAAAATCCGGGTTTCGATACCCGTGGTGGGCAGAGCACAGATAGCCCATTGTGTAGCTTTGTGCTTAATTCTAAACAACAATAGTATGGCACTGGAAGATTTAAAAAAAGTGAACATTTTATGAGAAAAATGATTCTTCTTACGTCAGCTTCTTGATTGTGCAAATACAAACAATCATTTTTTATATATTAAATGTGCTACTCTTTATTGAATAATTTGTTTGCTTGTTTTGGAATTCCCCACAAAGCTAGCCGTCCCTAATTTAGCAGTGTAAGATTAGAGTGAAGGCAGCTAGTCATCACCACCCACCGCCAACTCTTGGGCTACTCTTTTAGCAACAATAGTGAGATTGACCGTCACATTATACACCCCACGGCTGGGAGGGCGAGCATGTTCAGCGCGACGCGGGCGCGAACATCTCTGTTATCTCTCTAAATCTTAATTGCAGTTAACGACACATCTTTTATCAGTAAAGTTATGCTTCTAATCTTTACTTTGTTCCACAGATTTATTTGATAACACTACCACCCTAACCCTGATTCTTCTGCGTACGTGAGTTAAGTAGAACCAGAAGGTGGTTTCTGAACTGCTGCACTACACGTGTACAAGAGTGTAGTTTAAGTAAATACGACACCTAACGTAACATTTAAGCGTTATTAATGGTCATGTTGGCCATGTAAATTCAAATATTACGTAACAATAATTCTGGTCATGTAAATTATGTACTGTATTTGAAGTTTTTATGAACTGCACCTTCGTGGAGTTTAGGATTATGTGAGATTTCATTAATATATTTTAAACGTGTAGTAAAAGTTTGGTGAAAATGAGAGCGCCTAGAGACAACAGTTAGTACGTTTCCTGTTACACAGATAACGTACAATCTTTTGTCTCTATACTGGTAGCTTAGTTAATAATATTAGCTATAGTCTCTAATTATATTACTTTTTAAATATTTATTTATTAGTAAATTTTAGTTATAGATTTTGTTTCGCATTATCAACTTAATATTTAGGACTAACCTAAATCTCCTAGGCTTGTCTAGCCTCGTGAGATGTTACTAGGATTAAGGCCAAAAATGATACTGTTTATAAAAAAGAACGTTAGAAAAAGACATTTAATTATCTATACTTATTTAAAGGTTTATTTGTTTTTTTTAGAATCACTCTTAGTACATAGCTTGCTTTGATCTTAAGTCAATATTAATGTAATTTGTACAAGAAAGCTATTTATGTATCATTAATAACTATTAGCTTGTGTGTACCTCTTGATGTACATTTTGAAGTTACTTTTCACATTATGTGCAAGTCATTCAGTAGTTTAATTAATACCTAACGTCTAGTCCATTTAAATGGTTTAACTGCTCGTGTGTAAATTAAATACAATGACTTTGTGTAATTTATAATAATTTAATCACTTTCGTGTACCTTCCAAGTTGAAGATGTTTTACCACTTATCAAATTTGTGTGATAGGTGTAAGTAGTAATCTAAGAATATTTTAAACTTTGTAGAATTTAAAAGCCAGATAGTTATAAAGATATGAATAATAGACATATGAATATCAAATTGCAAGGATAAAAATAGAAACCTGTATATCATGCGGTAGGTAAGATAATGTAAGATCTGAAGAATAAATTCTTAGAAAAAAGGTAAGAATAGAGATTACGATGTCAAATACATAGCAAGACGATGAAGAATAGAGATATGGATGTGAAACAGTTGAAAGGAAGGTGAAAAATAGAGATCTTGATGCCAGATTTTTTATAAAATATGAAGAATAGAGACATGAATTTCAAATAGCAAGACGAAGAAGAATAGAGGACGGTGGGAAGTGGTGGATATTACAACGAAGAATAGAGATTTGAGTGTTAGGTATATAGAATGGCAAGAATAGAGATTTCACTGTGATCAGAGATTAGAAAGATGATGAAAAATAGAGACCTGGAAGTCTGGTGGTGGGAAAGATAATGCAAAATGGAGATTTGAGGAATAAATACTTTTAACAAGGTATGGATAAAGATTTGGATCTCAAACATTAAATTAGGTAAGGGAATGAAGGTATGTATGTGAAACAGTTAAAAGGTAGGTGAAAAATAAAGATCTGGATGCCACGTTAGTAAGTTAGTAAGAAAATAAACATTTTATTAACTTTGTAAAAACTTCTAAGTAACAAACATTATTGTTCTGTCAGTATAAATATTTAATACTAAATACTAAACTATTTGTGAGACCTCAAGCATGAAGCTAGAACTTCATAATTCATGGATTAATTACAAGTACTAAACTAACAAAATTCAAATAAAAAAAAAAACGATAGAAAAATGGCCATGTAAGTATCATAGATAATACATGTTATTCATTTACTCAGATTATTGTTAATGTAGTATCACTACCACTGGGATTCTCAACCAACCTAATTCAAATTATCTTAAGTCTTACTCTTATAAGATGACGGTCAATCTCACTATTCGTTGGTAAAAGATAAGCCTAAGAGTTGACGGTGGGTGGTGATCACTAGTTGCCCTCCCTCTCGTCTTACACTGCTAAAATAGGGGCGACGAACGCATAGCCCTCGAGTAGCTTAACGCGAAATTCAAAACAACACTCTTAATTATTACTACATTTTTATCACATTGTTACACCTTCCTTCGCGCCTTATTAATAATAACTTACAATATGTACATTTACAACTTAAAATTATAATTAAATCTGAGTCTGTACACAAGAGGCCTACATTTACAGGGTGGCCCGTAAGACTACCCTTTCATACGTTATTATGTAATATTCATTCATGCCTTTATAATAAATCTGTTTCTTTTATTCATGACCGATGTAAGCCCATTTACACTTGAAGAGTGTAAATGTATGCGTACACACGTACGCATAATATTATGCAGCGAGAATGAGGGACAGCACACAGATACACTGGATACATAAAAGATATGGATTGGTAGGGACATACGGGCCACCCTGTACATAACAAGTTCGTGTGTCACTTCAGTTTCCAGATAGCTAAATATGGCTCGAAATGGAATAAGGCATCCAATTTCATTCGGTTGGTATCGGATTCTGAGTCATAATCTATTTTTTCATCAAAGTTTAAGTATGAAATATGTCCGCATGATGAAGATATTCCAGTAAGCGCAGATTAATAGCATATTATTGTGGCGATACATAAAAAAGATTAGTTTAAAAAATCAAATGATGTAACGCTAAGTACAAATTTCAATGACTACACTTACAAATTATATCCTAACTCAAGCATGCCCTTCACAACTTTCACCTTTGAATCAGTTTGGCCAATGACAGTCAAGTAGCTTGTGTGACGACTCCACATAGACATTTTAAAGAAATATCAAAAACAAATTAATAAATGTGTTTCTTTTGAATAAACTTATCTGTAAAAACTATGTGATTTGAAAACAATTAATTTTTGTCGTTGTTTTGAATTAAGTACAAAGCTACAAAATGGGCTATCTGTGCTCTGCCCACCACGGGTATCGAAACCCGGATTTTAGCGTGTAAGTCCGCAGACATACTGCTGAGCCACTGGGGGCAACAATTAATAATTATAGATTTTTTTTTTCATTTCCAAACTGTGATACATGCACGTGCACACAAAAAGTTTAAATGTTCGTTTGTTTCAGAAATTTTCACGCAGAAGTGTTGTTGTTTTGTTTTAAGCACAAAGCTACACAATGGGTTATGTGTGCTCTGCCCACCACGAGTATCGAAACCCAGTTTTTAAGGTGGTAAGACCACAGGCACACCGATGTCTGAGAGGTAAAATCTATATTCCCCAGGTGAGGCTTGAATTCACAACCCCGGCATATCCCAAAAGCACTGTGCGCTAACCAATTGCGCCACTGGGGATCAACATAAGCATTCCTAATCAAATAAGTTTCTTCGCATAGCCGGCCATAATTTTGAAATGATAGATTTGAGTTTGTTTATTTGATTTCTGAATTTCGTATAAAGCTACACGAGGACGATTTAAGCTAGCCTTCCATAAGTGTAAGATTACAAAGAAGCCAGCTAGTCATCACCACCAATCGCCGACAATTGGACTACTCAGGATACGACTGGGATTCTAGCCCGCGACTTGCACAGCATGAGAAGAACGAAACTAATCACCTCTTCATGTCGAGTCAATAGATTAAAGCATAGACAGTTAATCAACAGTATACCAATGCCACTGTTTTAATTAGTGTTGTTTTAAAAAGTAATGTGTTTTGACTGAAATTAGACAGAAACTTTGAAGGGGTCCCAGACCTGTAACTTCTAAATAAAGTAGATTTTGTTTTATGGCGTCAGTCCGTGTATATTTTGAACAGCCCTTGTACACATTTAAGACAAGTGTTAATAAAATCAACGTATTTAACAGAAAGCCACTCATTCTTTCCGATACTGTTTTATTTAATTTTCATATTTTATTTAAACTCTTTAGTACTTCTCAATTCACAATTTTACAAACATATTAAGTTTTAAAGTAAAAAGAAGTTTCTACTGCAATTCCTTTATTATATAAAACATACAAACATTATATAACATAAGCTTACAAGTTGAAATTAGAATAAACAACTAAGATATTTTCAATGTTTTCAGACAACAAACTGTTTCTTTGGGGACTAAAGATCAGTAAATATATAAAAGAACCTTTCTACACTGACTTGTATCAGTGAAGCAACATGCACAACTATAATCAGTTTGTACAAGTCTTTATGTTTTATCTTCATTGAGCTACACCATGAAGTTGGACTGCTGTCTGCTGGAATGATTTCAGTTTTCACAAAGTTCTTCAGAGCCCGAGCAATGCCCTTTTTTAGAGTACTCGATTTTTTCTTGCTTTTTTACAGCCACTCTAAGCATCTTTACCAACTCATCCCCTGATGTACTGGATGCCATCTGCTCTTCAGATTTTGAAGTTACGTGAAGTTCAGGTTTAGGATTCATTGCACATAATCTGACATTAAGTTTGATCAAATGATTTATGGCTTGTTCCTGTTCTGTTTCACATAACAAAACATTATATCTATAAACTAGTTATAACGCTGCTTGTATTACTTCACTCATTTTCATTTTCCCTCGCATTCATTGTTTCTATGATGTTGAGAGTTAGCAGATGTTTCATTTTCAATATTTCACTTTTACAAACAAACCACATTTTATAGAAGTCTCCAGGAGTTGCATTTTCTTCTTGTAACTGTACTGTAGCTTTTTAGCCGGATCTAGTAGGAGTATAATTTATTATAATTTCTCTCAAGATTGAAGAGAATGCTTTAAATCCACGCCAATTATTTCAATAAACTCTTTAATAAATGGTAGAAGTTTCACAAAACGGGAGATCATATCGTATGTTGATCACCTTGTTAGTGATAGGCATATCACATTTCTTTGTCTTTAAAATATTCATGAAAGCTGGAGTTTGCAGCTTTTGAGACTGCTTTCGCGCATTAGATATAGTAATTGCACACAGAGCCAGATTTAGGGCAACTAATGCCGTAAACACTGCCAAACAATAGTGCTCCCTTTGGCCCCTCCCCCTATTGCTTTTCTGACAAGACGTTATAATTCACTAAGTGCTGAAAATGAAATAAAAGTTTGTCTCGACAGCACATCTATGTCATTCACATCATCACTGAAAACACCTAAAGATATTTAACTAAAACAGAATATGTTCCAAAACGTAACTTAAATCCATGTTTAATATGTTTAGAGTCATGTGAAAAATTAGGACACCCTATGAAAGCCTGAGTATTTTTGTAACATTTTTGGATATATAGATATTTAATCCCAATTTTAACAATACTGAGATATTATAGGAATATAACTAAACAATTAAAACTGAAGAAAATGCTTTTCAAGATTTTCTGTAAATGTCATGCTACAAAAATGCATATTCGAACTGAAGAAAAAGTTAGGACACTCCATATTTATACCCACATAAAATGGCTAAACTCACACACAGGTGTATCACATAAGGTACACATGATTGGGGAACCAATGTGTGCCTGTGGAGACGGCCAGGCAAAACATTATGTGGATCACCCTCCAGTCAGACGCTTATGAAATGTCCCATGATGTCGTGAAGGACGTGTTGTATGGGACGGTGCGAAAAATAGAATACGAAGTGCATCATTCGCTACCGAACGTGTGTGTATGGACATGCGGACCCGAACTTCATTGTGTTGAAAGGGTTCCGGGTAATGTCTAATTACCCTGGCGTGCGCGGTCCCGGATATGCTGGATGGGTTAATTACACTTGTCTTTAAGGATCCCAGCCAGTCTGAAGATCTTTCCTCGTCGCGACCCATTTCTCGCCTGAACGTGGATGAAAAGATTATTTCCAAGGTCCTGTGTGCCCGTTTGGGTGCAGTCATGCCTTCATTGGTCCGTGCACTCAGACTTGTGGTGTGCGGGGCAGAAAATCTGGTGCTTCTTAGGGACCTGTTCCATCTGTCAGGGGTAGCCTTACAGCACTTTGGCAACAGGTGTTATGTGGCGACGCTGGCGTCGGACGCTCACCCCCGTCTCCTGCTGGACCAGGGGGTCATTCCCTTGGGGGACCAGCAAGTGCCAGTGGAACTGGCTGGCTTGAACATGCAGTGGGTCACTCTCTGGTCGGTTCCTCACGAGATACCGCATGATGTGATCAAGGACGTGTTGTCGGCGAAGAGAACGGTGCACGAGATCAAACATGATGCGCGCTAGACACAGCCGACCGTGTGTACGGGGAACCGACGTGAATGTTTACACATGAAGACGCTGGTTCCGAACTTCCTTTCCGTGAATGGGTTCCGGGTAATGTGTCATTTGTGCAGCGAGCGTCTCCAGTTTGATTGAGTTGCTCGATCCCAGAACTGCCACCAGGGTTCTGCTGTGCAAGGCAAGGGAGATGGCTAAGACCCGACCATCTCCAGTCTGGTGTTGGAGAATAGTCAATCGTCATTTGACATCTCCGACATTCTGGACGCGTGCCTCGGCTACTATCACAGTTTATTTTTGGCTTAACCCATTGACGAGGGGTTGTGGAACGACATTACTCGGATTTTGCCCTCCTTCGACCCTTCCTTTTACGAACTGGTGAAACCAGTCTCCTAGGATGAGTGTTGGTCGGCCATTTGGTTCATGCCACTTGGTAAGTGTCCTGGGCCAGTTGGGCAGCTAGTGGAATTTTACAGCTACGTGTGGCATGTCGTCGGACCCTCCTTCATCCGACTTTTTAACGACTGTCTAACTGTGGGGTTTTTTACCACCAGGAACACTTGATAGGCTAATTACACTTATCTATCAGGATCCCAGCAAGTCAAGATCTTTCCTCGTGGCGACCAATTTCTCTCCTGAAGGTGGATAAAAAGATTATTTCTAAGGTCCTTTGTGCCCGTTTAGGTTCGGTCATGCCGGTAGTTAGTCATTCTTACACAAGCGTTGTGTAGATAAGCAATTAGATCTAAATTCCAGGTCAAACATCTCGGCATAGCCAGGGTGTTGGGGTACTTGACTTGAAATGTGAAGACAATAGGTTCGAATCCCTATCACAACAAGCATGCTCGCGTTTTCAGTCGGGGGCGTTATAAAATGAGTCCATCCCAGTACTCGTTGATGAAATAGTAGCTCAAGAGTTGGCGGTGGGTGATGATGACTAGTTGCCTTCCCTCTGTCCTTAAACTATTCAATTAGGGACGGCCAGCTCAGATGGTCTTTGTGTAGCTTTGCAAGAAATTTCAAAAACAAACAATACAGGTCTAATACTAATAGATGTGGTAAACATTGTCGAACAACCAAGCAAACAAGTTAACTCCCTTTAGGTGAAGCAAGATATCAACCATCAGCACACATGAAATACTGCTAAGTAAGTGAAAGTGATTATACAGAACACATCTGGTCCAATTTAACAATTTTTTACCAGTTCTTTACTTTCGACTACATAACCAAAACGAACGAGTCTGACACTGTACACCTAGCCTATATCAGCACATCTAAACTTTTTATACCTTCAATATGAAGCACTGAACCCTAGATAACTGAACATATCTAGGTATTTTGTCTCTGGAATGTCTATAACTGTGACTCTGTGAACAAAACTAATGTATCGGCAGCAAAATCTGTGGTTATTGTTGCAAGGAATAGGAGTTCGTCATAGACATTCCAAATTACTAACATTTTACTTTATCTAAATTAAGAGTCAAAACTATAAACACAAAGTTTTCCTGTATGCAATAAACGCTACAGAAACTCGTCATATTTACACAGAAAATGTCAGATAGTAAAACTAGCTCCACTTTCAGTCACGTCACTGTGACTGAAGCGAAGCTGCTATTGGTGTGAATATAACAAAAATGGTGTTATTAAGGTATCTAAGAGTAAACACTCAGTTAACAAAACTATATCGAAATAAAAGTCGAATATATCACTTACATAATAAAGTATACTAGTGATATTGTGTTAATTGGTTTGGTGTAGCTTGAACGTTGCTCAAAGTTACACGAGAGTTATCTTCGCTAGCCGTTCCTAATTTAGCAATGAAAGGCCGCCAACTCTTCAACTAGTCTTTTAGTCATGAAAAGTGGGATTGACCGTCACTTGGCTGAAAGGGCAAGCATGTTTAGTGGGAAAGGGATTCGAACCCGTCACCCTCAAACTGGGAGTCAAGCAACTACTCATCTGGCCATACAGGATTAATATATAATGTTAATGAAGGTATACCAATAATAAAGTGTGAGTGAAAGTCGTTGAATATGTTGATGTATATTGCCTTGTTTCGCAATTCAACTAACTTTAAGGACTATCTTCATCTTGAAAAGTCCTTCATCTTCACAATCCATGTACATGATTATTTTTCATGGCCATCACATCACATACTTTCCCAAATGTGACAAAGTCTTAATGACATCAATTATTCGTATCAATAAATAATCTGAACATGTGGATACAGTCTCTTTGAATCTCTTCTGAATAACATGTTTCAACAATATCCTTTCCATAATTGATGTTTTGGACAACATGGAATCAGATATTACTGTTATATTCTTTAAATGTGTCATTATATCTGTGATCTGACTTTACATGTTAAACATACTGATAAGTTATGATGGTAAGTATTTTGCACAAAGAAAGCCAAACAATTAACTTTTGATTTTACAAACAGAAGGACTAGTAAATACGTTTATCTATAGTTATTTATATATACGCTAGATTACACACATAAAATTTAATACAGTTTTGGTAATGTCGATTTTCAGCTTTGATTTACATCTGTAGTGTCTATAATTTTTAAAGAAAAAGTTATTGTACGTTGATTGTGAATTTATGAAAACTTAATATTTCTTATACACCGTAAATATATTTCCGATAGATGTCACTTCTCATAAGATGGCTTTACTGTTCAGTTTCTGCCGACACTAGTTCCACCTACCCAAGGTTTCAACAGGAACGTGACTACTTCTACTGTCGCAGCCGCTTCCCAAAAAAGAAGTACCAGAAGTGTGAGTCGATATTACGATATCTTACCTAAACTCACACTGACTTGGTTGAGGAAACAGTGTATAATTTACCTAGATGAGCACCCTTCGGAAAGTGTCCGAATTCATCTCTATGGAGTGTGACATCTCAACTTAGAGGAAAACACGTGGGAGAACCCTCATAACCAGATACAGTGACAAGTTTTTTTTTTGTCGTTTGTAGATTTATTCTGTACATACGACTTTAACCTTTTATATATATTTATTTTTATACACTATATGTATGTATTATGTAAAATATAAAAATAGAGAAAACCACAAATGTTTTAACATTATATTAAAGTAAACAAATAGATGCAACTAAGAAACAAACATTTAAAGTTGAAAGATATACACAGTTACTAAGTGATAAAAATAAACTGTAAGATTGTGCGATGTATAGTTTTTTAAACTGTACTTATTGAACTTTTGAAATAAATGTCTTTCTCATTTACTTTCTATGTTTTAAGAAATATAACTCAAATGTAAACATTAATAAATAAATAGTAATAAGTATGTGTATATTATACAGCAATGCACAGAAGCCGAATATAGCTTTGTAGGCAAATACGTAATTAGGCCTATTGCATTTGTGTTATTGTCTAAACAAAGATAAATTTAACACCACATTCAAAACTTTACAATTTTAAAATAAGAGAACAGTAAATTTTATGAGCAAGTGCACAAATAACACCTTAATACACATGTGCTAAATTCGACAGACATAAAATAGATGAGCAGTAGCACAGAAACACCTGCGACTTCAGATCCTAAAGTGTTTACTGAACCGGCGAAACTTTGAACCCTACAATAAATATTTTCACATATTTTAATTACAATTTTATTACCTTTGGAGATTTCGTTTTTAAGCGTTGTAGGAAACGTAAGCTGGTTAGTCCAATATTCGACCTTTCACTGGGACTGAACCTAAAAATGTGATTTTATCTTTAATGGTGTAGTTTATATAGTTTTTCAACAAATGATACCACATTTAACAGATACGAAATTCAGTGTATATCATTACAATCTGAACAGTTTTCGCCTGTAGCACTTTCTGTTAAATAGAATCTTTTTTCTTATAAAATATTCACTTTCACCAAAGTTTTCAGTGTGACGCTATCTCAACCAGCCCAATGTTTGCTAACCCCTTAACACAGGTTATAGAGTAACGTAAATGTTATTTACTAGTTGTCTAACTTTTGTTTTTTACTTCAAGAATTTAATTCAGAATTATTCAAAGAACTTATGTGAATATATAATCAAAATATTTATACAAAACGTCACACTTAAAAATTGTTTTGGCCGAAGTACCCATGGAATGCAAGGTGAAAGACTTTTGACTATAAAATTTAGTTCTTCGCACAATTCGATTCTTACTTTACGATTTCGTCTCTTTAGTTACTATATGCAAATATTGAATAATATTATGCTTTAGTTTTATTGTTGTCTTTCTCAGTTTGCATTGGTTAGAAATCAAACAATACTTGTCAATCAATTCCTATAAAGATATGACGTAAGCAAAAGAAAACGAAACTAAAGACATGTATAAAACAGATAAGTGTGAGGTAGCAGTGGGAAAAGACAGATGTTCAAAGTTGAGTTATAAAAAAGACAGTTTCTACTTTAAAGGTGAAGCTACTCGAGGGCTACCTGTGCTAGCTAATTTAGTAGTGTAAGACTAGAGGGAAGGCAGCTAGCCATCACCATCCACCGCCAACTCTTGGGCTACTCTTTAACCAACGAAAAATGAGATTGACCGTCACACTAAAACACCCCCACGGCTGAAAGGGCGAGTATGTTTGGCGCGACGGGGATACGAACCCGCACGCCTGAACACGCTTGGCCATGCCAAGCCAGTTAACAAATTGTACCTAGGTTATAAATAAAGGGTTGTTCCTCGCGATCACGTGTATAACGGCTTGTTAGTGTATATTTCAAAACTCTAAGTTTTAGATGTGACAAGTTTTATTTGTCGTCTTTAACTAATATGAACATATATATTATATGTTTGTATTATATGAAATAAAAATAAATGGAGAACCACAAAATGTTTTATAATCAAATTAAAGTATACAAATAGATATTAATAAGAAACAAAGATTTAAAGTTGAAAGTGTGTACAATTTACCAGCAGTGATAAAACAGATCGTAAGATTGTGTGTGATACTCTAGAGCTGGGCGGCCAAACTTGCTTAATGTAAGAGCCACATATAATAAACTTCAGATATTTGAGAACATGAACAAATATTACACACGTTTTTAATGTTACATACACATTATGTGATATATACTCTATATAATTATTAATAAATACATGTATGTAATATTTATTAATGTGTATAGTTTTCAAACTGTTACTTACTATCAGTTTCAATACACACACACATACAAATATATACCAAATGTCTTTAAAATCCTGACTGATTATTACTTCAACTATATTTAGCGTACTTAATACGGAAACATCTAAGAAAAATATCCAAATTTGCAATAAGAGATATTTTAATCAGATATCATCTTACAAAATTTTACTTTTGTCATAATGTTTTACCGACACAGACATTCACACAATTATCAGGCTATTCACTGCTAGTAGAGGGCTTTTGAATCATTGAAATTCCGGCTAATATGTTGTCAAAGCTGTACGAATTACCTCTGGCAGATGTTAATTTGTAAGTATTGTACGATGTTTCACGGCCTTCCTTCAGGTCAGAATATTTTATTTCTGGAATTTGCTTCCAGAACTCAATTGCAGAAAGGGATTTATGGATCATATTTAGACCCAGGTCCTCCAGTAGTTCTATCAGTTCCATTTTCACAACAGATGATTCTGTAACTAGTTCGAAAATTGGACAACCATCATTGATCACATCAACTATGAATGAAGGTACAAGAAAGGAGAAGCAAGGCTTCAACTTCTGCAAGTCCTCAAACCTGTGTAGGATATTATTAACCAGTCCTTGTTATTTATCTTTGTGTTCTTCCAGTTTGTGGTTTTTATTTCAATATCAAGGAATGTATTTACTCTCATTTTGAGATTGGGAAAGTAATTGAAGTTTTTCACAACAAGTCTCTTTAAAAAAAATTCTTATTTTATTCTGAAAATTGAAAATTGTCTGAGTAAGATTAGAAACAATATTATCCTTCCCTTGTATTGCCAAGTTGGGAGTTTGCAGATGATTCGTTATATCAGTAAGGAACATTAGATCTTGCATCTATTCATAATTTTCCAGTTCAGAATGGAATATTTTCTTCAAGAAAAGTAAAAATAGGTTCCATCAGATCCTCAAACCTATTTAAGACATTGCTGGTTGACAACCACTTCACAATACAAAAGAAAAATACATCACTAGGTTTATCTTCAAGTTTCAGTTATTCAATAAAATTTTTGAACTGTTGATGGATCTTTCCATTTAAACGTATGAAGCTGAGAATTTCATAAACAAATTTAATAACTTCTTCATACTTGAAGTATCTGGCTGCCAGGTGTTCACGATGTATAATGCAATGAACAGGGAGACACTGGAAAGCTGGGATCACTTTTCATAAGTGCAATTAATCCTGCATTTATCCCCACTATTGCAGGTGTTCCATCTGTTGCAACACTGACGAGTTTACTCAGTGGAATATCAGTATTTGTTCTGTCAAACTCATATTTAATATCAACACCACGATTTGTTTTTTTAATGCCAGTAAGTCCAACATCTCTTCTTTCACAGTTACATCAGACGAAAGATGACGAATAAATACCGTCAGTTGTGGGTTATCTTGTATGTCTGTAGATTCATCAGGGGCTAAGCTGAATGCAAGAGAATTCTTTAAATCATTTTGCGTGCAACTTCAGTTCTGATCTGGGAGATACGTCTCTCTTCAGTGTGGCATGAAGCTACTGGTTGTGCTATTAATCACTGAAGTTTTGTGTTATTTGGATGTAACACTACAGCAACTTCAGCTGTATTCTTGTTAACAAATTCACCATGATAATATGGGCGTTTAGTACGAGAAATATTCCATGATATAACAAAACTACTTCATTCGTTGTATGAACTTCCTCACTGAACATTGTAAACAGTGTCTGCTGGCTGTTTAATGATTATTTTAACACAGTTAACTTCTTTTTCCGTAATTATGATTCAGGTGGATAATCAGACGATACGTTTTTGTGATTTGTTTTATAATGGTGTTTCAAATTACTGACTTTGTAATGACTGAGTAACACGTTACAGGTAATATACAAAGATTTAACCTCCTGTAACAGTGAACGTGCAATATTCCTGCAGCTCTAGCTTCAAAGTTCTGTTTTCCACTTCACACTTTCGCTTCTTACAATTTTATGACGTCACTTCCTTCACAAAATTTACACAGACAGTGAAAAAAAGCATTACTCTTTAATTATTGTTACGTAATACAGTGTTTAAACCATTTATCATTCAACATTTATCAATAAACGACAACATCCAAGTATTTACAAATATTATTGTCGAGTGAAACAATCACTATCATTGAATAACTTTTCCTTCCACGTTTTTCCATTTCTTGATCAATAAACACAAAACTTGACACAGTGACGTACGATCACTTGAGGAAAGCCATGAAAGGATGAGTCGGAACCTTCATCTTCTGTTTAAATAAACGTCACTATATGTGTGCATCTGTTCATTAAATGTTTCCATATTTATTGATAAAAGATCACCAAACTTGACATAGTGATTCAGTAAGACATGAGAAGGAGTTGTCCAATTTCCGATCCCCATGCAGTTTCTGTCTAATTTCAGTCAAAACACATTACTTTTTAAAACAACACTAATTAAAACAGTGGCATTGGTATACTGTTGATTAACTGTCTATGCTTTAATCTATTGACTCGACATGAAGAGGTGATTAGTTTCGTTCTTCTCATGCTGTGCAAGTCGCGAGCTAGAATCCCAGTCGTATCCTGAGTAGTCCAATTGTCGGCGATTGGTGGTGATGACTAGCTGGCTTCTTTGTAATCTTACACTTATGGAAGGCTAGCTTAAATCGTCCTCGTGTAGCTTTATACGAAATTCAGAAATCAAATAAACAAACTCAAATCTATCATTTCAAAATTATGGCCGGCTATGCGAAGAAACTTATTTGATTAGGAATGCTTACGCAGATCCCCAGTGGCGCAATTGGTTAGCGCACGGTGCTTTTGGGATATGCCGGGGTTGTGAATTCAAGCCTCACCTGGAGAATATAGATTTTATCTCTAAGGCATCGGTGTGCCTGTGGTCTTACCACGTTAAAAACCGGGTTTCGATACCCGTGGTGGGCAGAGCACACAATACCCATTGTGTAGCTTTTTGCTTAATTAAAACCACCAGCTTTGCATGAAAACTTCTGAAAGAAACGGAACCATAAATTTGTGTGCACGTGCATGTATCACAGTTTGAAAATGAAAAAAAAATTCTATAATTATTAATTCTTACCTTCGTACTTACCTGTTAGTCTTCCTGGCGAGTTATGATAATTATAGTTACGCTACAGAAAGTCCTTTTACAACTTGAATTACTGTAGTTTTTCTCTTAACATTGTAGACTAGATGTCAACATTAGTTTTATGCTATTTATGTTTTTTTTAAACTTTGTTTTATTTTACATTAATTTCCTTTTATGGATTTTATTAAATTTACTTTTTACTGGATGTTTGGCACAGTTAGCCTCCGTGTTTCGTGCCATAAAACACTAAATCAACCAACCAACCAATCTCTCACAAACACTGACAAAACTCCCTTGCTACTTCTGATAGAGTATCTGTATTAACAAACATTACCACTGTGGATATTTTTTGTGTAATATTTCTTTTCTTTGGTATGGTACTTCAAAAGTATACACATGTCCAGATTTTCTCTTAGAAACACCTTGCACCATGGAATCTTGTTTAGATGTTAGTCTCAAAACTGGTACTTACACTATGAGTACCATGATCCTGTGACTACCAAGTGATTCTCTTGTACTGTTACTAATCTTACTAGTCTTTTCTTCACTCAATTACTTGTTTCTTGTGAATCTGTTGCCATGAAAATTCCTGTTCTCTGATTAGTGAGGACCATGCTTCATGTCCATCTTAAAATATTCAGGGATTACAGTAGTAGTTAATATTTTTCTTAGACTACATGAATTAGTAAAAGTATTTTCTTTGTTTAACAAAGATACAGTCCACTGAAAGGAAGTAGCAATAAGAAAATCTGCATTTTGATAATAAAGAAGAATTACAGACAAACTGGGTAAAAATATCACCAAAAATGATAAAAACAGTTGTGGATCACACTTCCATGAAAATGGAATGTAAATAGGGCATTTAAATAGAAAATCTTTTAGTTTTTATACTTTATAAGGGTTAATAGTGTTTCTGAGGCTTTTTGATCAGACATTGAAAATATAGGAGCTAAGGATTCAAAATATGTAAAACATTAACTGTGATATTTTAAGGGAACATGCTACTGTGAAATTAAGAACAGGGAATCCTAGGTGTGGCTGATCTGTTCATTTACTGATTCAGCCCCTAGAGTGCCTTTCAAGAAGAAAATTTTATAGTTATAGTTATTCTGGTAGGAATTATTTGTACAATATTTACTCTTTCCCAACTACAGTTGATGAGTAGAAAGAACCAAAATATTTAGAGTTGTTATACTTTACTTACATTTCTTATCTAACCACAAAATATAGATACTTTTTCTAAAACTATTTAAAAGCTTCAAAACCTTTTACGACAGTAGTTTCATTTTAACTTTATTCGTTTATTATAAGAATATGAATAGTCTGTCGGTTTGTTTCTGTTGATATGCATGTGTAAGTAATCACTCAATTATAAACTTTAAACACATCTTAAGAGTGTTGAATAATTACTAGAACCTTCTTTATCATTAAAACTTTTGTTCTTGAGAATGACTGCATGAGTGATAAAAATATTGTACTTGTTTTTTAATTATTCCTTCTTACTGTTAAAGGTGTAGCTTGTAATAATATTCTTACAGCATTATGAGAACTTATCACATTTTCAAACAGTTACCCCTTTTCACGCATTTGTTAACAACAGAATAACTTTATAACACCCCTCTGTTAGAAGTTTGAATTAGTTTTTCATGTTTTTGCACTTGTTAACAGAGTTCTTAGAATTCTTACACTATTACCAGCAGCACAATGTGTGGACTTTTTAATGTTAGAAAATTGGTTCTGTAATCTGATACATATGGTGGGTAAAGCAAAGATAGCTTGTTGTGTATATTTGTGCTTAATTACAAACACATAAATACTTACAACTCAAAACAGTTTCTGAACAAAATTTCAAAAAATTATATAACAGACATGATTGAAATTCAAATAGAAACAACAAATGTTGAGGTGGAGTTAATTCATATGCATTGTTTGTTTAAATTAAAAATATGTCTTAATCATAAAATAACACAAGTAATATTCTTAAACTTTGCTTTTCAAAAATTATTTTTGATGCTGCAAATTTAGATGAAAATTGAATTTTAAAAGCATTTGTCCTAAAAAAGATTTTTTATTATAAATACACATAGAAATTAATATGCATCCAGTAAATTCACTCTTAGAAAAACCTTGCACCAAAATGTATATATTGCATTATAATAATAATATGTAATTGTTTTTTGCCTGTTTCTTTTTATTTTCTTATTTGTATGTCACCGGACTTACACAGCTAAAATCAGGGGTTCGATTCCCCTCAGTGGACTGAGCAGATAGCCCTTTGTGGCTTTGCTATACGAAAAACACACACAAACACACACATTCTTATTTGTATGCAGTGGACAGACATCCGTATTCACAAATAATGTTACCCTACTGGTAAAGTGTGTGAAAATTTGATGAAATATATAGAGTTTACATATAAAGTCACAGTCTTAAACTTATAATATTTCAATTCATGTTCGGAAACTTGTTTACAAAATTTTCAATATTTGTGTATAGTAACAGTGATACGATATTGGAAAATTGGCTCAGCTAAGTGCAAACCGAACTGACAGCTGTTTTTTTTTTTCAAATTATGTCATTGTGAGGTTTATGGTGTTGTTATATTAAATAAACCTCAACAAAATAAAAACCAAACTTCTTCAAATCCACTGTTTGTATGTAATTATTATTTAAGTATTGTATGAGAAAGATTTAATAGAAAACTAATTAACTGTATGTGCTAGTGAACAAATTCTGTGCTATGTCTTTTTGTGAAAGTATCAAAATTCATGTGTGGATTAAAGGTGAAAAAAAAGTAGTTATATTTGAGTGTCTTTATTTTTTTTCAGGTA
>VWRL01001734.1:0-23261 GCA_011833715.1 Carcinoscorpius rotundicauda | reverse complement strand
TAAATATTATGCATTCTCCTGCCTTCCTAATCTTAATACATTTTTGCAAGGAAAGTTTGAACGTCGGAGGTGCCTACTTCCATGTACCCCGCCACTAAACTTGATTTCGAAAAATGTTTATAGATATGTTAATTTCTTTACTAAATCTTAATATACGTTTCATTAATTCATTTTGAACTTTCTAATTCTGCAGTTTTAAAATTTCGTACATCAACGATTAAGTTTCGGCAATATGTAAATTATCATCTACACTGAGTAATTGCCACGGTAAAATATTTCTGCTATTGTTTGAAGAATTTTGCTCATTTGCTTTTCAATATCTCAGCAATTGAAACACATAATTGTATCACCATGTTTACAAATTCTTCAATCATTTTTCAGCAAAAGGCGAAGAAATTCGTGTGCTTGGATGAACGTGGGTTGCACGAAATATCTTCAATCTGGCAAGGCTTTAGTTTTCATTTTCTCAATGGTGAATGCACGAATGTGAGCACATGCTTGTATAATCAAAGTTTCCCGATAAAGTTAAATGATGTCACGTTGTTCGACATGGTTAAAGATACGCTGATCAAAAACTGTGATTGCTGAAAATAAAACAATAAAGAAATATTTTTAAAACGAGGATGATCCAGATTAGTTCAGAATGTTGTCATTCTGGCATTTACCACGTTCATGATGCTTACAATAGAGTTCGAAGGACAAGAAGCCCTTTCCGAAAGTCCTCCAATCCACGGGCGGTAGCAATGCTATCAGGTCTATACGGTTGTCGTGTGGATGAGTTGAAGTGTCGAATGTACCGTTCTGTAGAAGAGAAAGCAATAGAAGTGCTTATACAACTTCCAGACAACACAGTTAGTCGGATAAGATTACGTTCATATTAAAGAAAACTGTGAATTTTAACATTTGTATTAGACTCTGGATTTGTCAAAAAAAAGGGGGGAGGGCAGAAGAAAGAATGGAGATTCAACAATGTTTCTCGCGATGTACCTGAGCACGTGTGCCACGTTTGGTCTCGCATAATTTTAAGATTTTTTTGTTTGTTTTTTGAATTTCGCGCAAAGCTACAAGAGGGCTATCTGCACTAGCTTTCCCTAATATAGCAATGAAAGACAAAAGGGAAGGCAGCTAGTTAACCTTACTCACCGCCAACGCTTGGGCTACTATTTTACCAACGAATAGTGGGATTGACCGTAACTTTAGAACGCCTCCATGACTGAAAGGGTGAGCATGTTTTGTGTGACGGGGATTCGAACCTGCGACCCTCAGATTACGAGTCGACTGGCTTAACCACCTGGCCATGCCGAGCCTAGAGGTTTTGTTTTGAATTTTGCGCAAAACTACACTAGAATTATCTGCGCTAGTCGTCCCTAATTTAACAGTGTAAGACTACAGGAAAGGCAGCTTGTCATCACCACCCACCCATACATGACGAGGATCTTGGTGTAGGTTTCAGAGTTGTACCTGGCGTCGTTTTTGTGGTCCTTGTTCCTCTAAGAATCCAACGGCACAACGTTTACAACAATATTCACAGTCCCTCTTAAAAGTTAATCTGAGTGTCGCGGATTCGAAACTGCATCACGCCAAACATGTTCGTTTTTTTTAGCCGTGGAGACGTTATAATGTGACGGTTAACCCTACTATTCTATGGCAAAATAGTAGTCCAAGTAGCTTTGGGCGAAATTCAAATAAACAATCTTGCTGATCAGCAGTTCAAATAATCATTTAATTAAAAAATCATAAGTGAAACTTGGTGGCATTCTGGGCTTACAAGAGATGGTATACAGTAAAATGTCTCCAGAATGCTATGTTGAAACCAGCCGATTATTACGTCGTCGGTATATTTTGTTGGTTGAAAATTTATTGCAAATCTTTGAGCTATAAAGCCAAATTTAGTAGTGATATGTAGGTCTGATGTATCACGTTAATAGTTCGATCTCTTTGTCTTGTAATAAAATCTTGACAGTGTGTGTGTGTGTTTTTCTTATAGCAAAGCTATCTGCTCTGTCCATCGAGGGGAATCGAACCCTTCTTTTTAACGTTGTAAATCTGTAGACTTGCCGCTGTCCCAGCGAGTGATGAATCTCGGCAAATTCTAAATACACAGTTAGGTCAAACTGAAGTTATTAGATTAAAGTTCTGGAGAAAGTTAATGTTGGATTCAACTGTTAATGATGACCAGTGATTTTGGTAGAAAAGAAGAGGCAGTCCAAGATATATAGAAAAAAAACACCTTATAAGTAGATTTTAGCTGATTAAACCTTCAGCTCAGTTTGTAGAGTATACTTGTCTGATGTGCGAGACGACGAGGATTTGATGTTGAAATATTTTGAGAAGACTTTACATGAGAAATTAATGGGCATATGTATGTGCAGAGTCTGACCGCCCTTTATTCACACGCAAAACAGGTCTTCTGTTTTGTCAAACTGCTTCAGATATATTTCTCTTTATGTGTATGTCGTAATAAATATTATTAAAAATTTAATGGTCTGCAAACATTAAAATCTAGTTAATTTTCTCATGTGTTTCAATGATGCTCCTTCAATATATTTGAACTATAGACATCCACTTAGATCAGATGAAGTACAACATCCAACCAAAATGCAGTGTTGGATGTCTACTTAGAACAGATGAAGTACACATCCAACAAAAGTGCAGTGTTAGACAGCCACTTAAATCAGATGATTGTTGTTGTTGTTGTTGTTTATAATTAAGCACAAAGCTGCACAATGGGCTATCTGTGCTCTGCCCACCACGGGTATCGAAACTCGGATTTTAGCGTGTAAGTCCGCAGACATACTGCTGAGCCACTGGGGAGCAAGATCAGATGAAGTACACATCCAACCAAAATGCAGTGTTAGACTGTTAGATGTTTTTCCATCTCAACTTTAGGGATCTGATAAAGACACATTTTCGACAAACAAGTGAAGAGAGTGCCTTCATATAAGACACCTTTAAGAGCTGGAAAAAGTGTACAGATGATTCATATAAGAATAACCTACAACTTAACCACAATAAATCAGAGAGACACGTTAACTGTAAAGGCAGATATGCTGCATACAAAAAGTAAAACGGCGAAAAAATACAGTATCACATCTAATACATAAACAGCATAAAGAAACTATGAGTACAAATTGTTAATACATCAAAACTATAGCAGATACCGTCAGACTAACAGTGGTCCGAAACACTGCACAAAGGAGTCATTGAGAGACAAATTATGAGGTTAATAAAGTCAATCTCCTAACAGTACCGGATCTATTGCAAAAAAATATTCAGAAACCCTGCGATCCAAGCTGACAGAAGAACAAGCTAATGCGAAGTATAATCATCACACATTACAAAATGCGTTACTTGAAATTATATCAGATATCATTTTAGATGAAACAAGGAAAAAGTAGCAAATGCAAAGCTATTCTCCATTTTGGTTGATGAATTGAAAGATTTGTCTAGAATGGAGTAATTTTTAGTTGTTGTTAGATATTTCTTCGAATGAGTAATCCATTAAGGATTTACTGGTTTCATAACAGCAGAAAGTTCAAATGCACATGTCCAGGCAGAGCTAGTATAAAGTGTAATTGATATACGAAATTTGACAACTCGGTGCATATTGATGCCAGTGTTATGTGATCCATGTTGTGTCTTAGGCCTTCTCAATGTCAAAGAATATTGATACAAGATGTTGGCATTTGAGAAAGGCTTCTCTGATTGATGTTTCAAGATGAATTAGGTGTTCTGTGGTGGAGTGCTGTCATCGGAACCCACACTGGGTGGGTGAGAAAAAATTGTTTGATTCGAGGAACCAAACGAGACGAGCATTAACCATCCTTTCTAAGGTCTTACAGAGACAGCTAGTCAAAGCAATTGGATGGTAGTTTGAAGGAATCTTGGGATCTTTCCATGGTTGAGATAAAGGTAAAATAATAGCCTGGTGCCAGGCATCAGGAAAAACATTCTCCTGCCAGATCCGGTTAAAGACAATCAGAAGGACATCAAGAAAAGCAGGAGATAGATGATGCAGTATGTCACAGTGTACATCAATAGGTCCAACAGATGTACTGGCAGACCAATGAAGAGCCATTTTCAGTTCCATCAGTATAAAGAGACAATTATAGTCTAAGAGACAGTCAGTTCGAAAGAAAAGAGGTGAATGCTCTGCCTGAGTTTTGATGGCCAAGAAGGTGGAGGAACAAGCAGAAGTGCTAGACACCCAGCAAAAGCTTTCACCTAGAGTAAAATCGAGAAGGAGACAGAATTGTAATGCCCATTACCCTTTCAAATCCTGTCTCATATGACCTTGGAACTGGTGGTAGAAGATATGTTAGTTGTGAATGTAATCCAAGATTCCTTCTGGCTTTGACATCTTACCCACCTAGCATGTGCATGAGCCCGTTGGAAAGTGACGAGATTCGAAAGTGTGGGATATCTATGAAAAGTATCCCAGACCTGTTTTTGAGCCTTCCGGATGAGGATATCGTGGAAAACGTGTCAAGGTTTTAGGAATACTCTTAGCAGCTGCCATACAGTCGTCTACTGATGGCTGATGTACAATAACAGGATCAAGTTCTGAGAAAGCAGTGAAAGTGGTCTAGTCTGGACCAAAGCCAGTTTCTCTCAAAAGAATAAGAAAATGATCACTGCCTCGTGAATTACTGTCAACCCTCCATGAAAAATGGGAGAATAATAAAGGGGAGCAAACTGAGAGATCAATAGCAGAAAAGGACTGACTATGTGCATGAAAATAAGTGGAAAAACCAGGATTGAAAAGAGAAATATTGTGATCAGAGAGCATACACTCTACAGAGCGACCCCTCCCATCAATAACAGCACTTCCTCAGAGGGGATGATGTCCATTAAAATTAGAAATGGAGACAGCAACTGTTCAACGAGAGCATCGAGATTTGATTGATCATATGTCTCTCCAGGGGATAGGTAGAGAGAACAAACAGTGATGGTATGACCCAAGGAAACACGAATGGCTTCAGCCTCCAAGGGTGTGTTGAGTGACAAAGACAGGGTGGGCTCATGCTGATCAACCAATAGTGTCACCCCTCGATGTACTCGTCCATTACATTTCTGTCATTTCTGTACAGTGAAAATTGCTGAATGGTGACGGTATCAACAAATTTGAGAAATGTTTCTTGTTTGGAAAGACAAACAGGATGGTAGGAAGCAATCAGTGTTTTGATATCATCCAGATTAGAACGTAACCTTGACAGTTCCATTGTATCAAGGTGGCCATTTTTAATGATGGGTAGGTGAAGTGGCTGGAGAACCCTTCTGTTTACGACCACATCTTTTTTCCTTACTGTCCTTAGCCAGAGGAGGTCTATAAACCTCCATGAATCCTGCCCTGAGGCGATTGGGCAGATCTTTGTAATTGGAAGGGGATTCCCGTGACTGAGGACGCGAGTGAATGATTGTTTTGCCTCTTGGGATGGAAGAAGAAAATGTATCAGAAGAAATGCCTGTATTTGAAATTGAAGGATGTGGATCTTGAGGTTTATTGGAATAAACCTGGGTAACATTGTCAATTTACTTTCTTCTTAATAGACTAAAACTAAAGAGCTTGCTGTATTCACCACACTGTGCACTCACCAATGTTCTTAACTCTTTCTGCAACAGGTCGTCGTAAGAAAGTGATAAACTTCCTAGCATCGAGCTTGATTTCTGCGATGTTGTTCAGTAAAGCAAATAATGGTGCCAGAGGAAATGCAACCACAAAACATTGTGACAAATCCAAACTGCAACACTGGAGAAGGAGAACAAATTGCAGAAACATTTATTAACATTTAAAGTTTGAGGAAGTTTCTATGATTTATACAGTTAAATGTAGTGTAAAGTTTCTGTAATTAATGGACTACAATAACAATAATACATGTGGTGACTCCTTGGAAGTATCAAACTACTATTGAGAAAATCTAACCTTATGGTGTTGATTCAGGTCTGGAGGTGGTTGAATAAGAGATTTAATTTCTAGTTTGACATAAAAATCAAGACAGAAACATTAACATCAAAATCAAGTAGCATATTAATAATGTTTCGTTTTAAAACAAACAAACTTAAACACAGACATGGACCTTTAAAATTGCTGTTAAATGCAAAGTTGTACAATGTGGAATTTGACCCATAACTAAGGCAGAAATCAAATGTTTAATCTTAGCATTATAACCCTTCAGGCTGAGCAATAAACACAATTCATATCAATTTCTACATCATCAAAAACATTTTAAATGCTGCTCCAACAACGTTTTTCACATATATTATCATCATAGCACACATTTCATTTTTACTGTTAATTATACATTAAATATCGAAAAAGTATTTTAAACTATGTTGGAGGAACTTAAAATAACATATCATTCATTTCCATAGTAGTCAGTTACTCAGTTAACTAGAATCAGAATAACTTGATTTTAAGGCTCTTGAATGATGTACAAACTACAAGGTCATTGTTAAAGATTTAACATTTTTCATAGACATAGAGAGAGTACCATTTTAACCTGTTCAAGTTTTTATGTAGAACATATGTATCTATTAATGTAATTATTTTCACATCATTATTTTAAACTTAAACCTTACCCATTTCAATATATTCACTAAAAAGAAATTATTAAAATAAATGTTTATTTTAACTGAAAAACTTACGGAACACCCATTTCCACCACGGCGTTAATGAACTGCTTCCCTGCCACAATTAAAGCTAACTGCAAAGAATAGTTCAAACAAACACCCTCCTGTTCCACACTAAAAAGAAATGTAGAAAAACAGTTTCAAAATTACTGTAGCAATATCACTTTAAAAATATCTCAAAAAGAACACAACACTGAAAAGTACAAATGGTCCAAAAAATAATGTTTCAAACCTCAACATTTAAAGAATATGTGTGACTAACATGAAAAACTTTGCAGAGATTGATTCTTCATAGTTAAAGTTTCTCATGACAGGCTCAATCCCAGGATCTGACCTAACAATTATTCTATGCTTGTTATAGTATTATAATGTATTCACATCGTTTGGCAGGCTTTAAGTAAACATAAAAAGTTTTTTGCACACCAAAGACTATATTTTTTAATGGAGTATTTTCACTAAAAATGTATCTGTGAATATTTACACATGTATAGATAAATAAATAGAGAATTTCTCTATACTAGTCTGAGTGTTGATTTCCATGTTTAGCTTAAAAATACTTTTCTTGGTCTCAAAAATCTCAAACTTTTTTGTGTAATATCTAAACCTAAATCCTTGTTACTGGTGTAACCCCTGAAGCAGTGAAGAATGACTGTCTGGAATGACTTTAAATTGTGATATTAAACTACTTATGTTTATACTAAATAGTTTTATGCTCATAATAGTGTGTGTATGTGTATACATTGTTAAATTTTATTGTTTTATTGCCTTTATAACCCCTGACTAATTACTATTCATGTCTTAATAAGTTGTAAATCATGTGACAAATGTGCAGCTCTTCTTATGCTTTTGAATTCCATTATGCATGAGCGACTCATGAACATTTTTAAAAATATTATTAGTAGTAGTAGTAGTTTTTTTTTGTTTGTTTTTTAATTTTGTGTAAACCTACACAAGGGCTATCTGCACTAGCTGTCCCTAATTTAACAGTGCAAGACTAGGGGGAAGGCAGCTCGTCATCACCATCCACTACCAACTCTTTCACAAACAAATAGTGGGATTGACTGTCCCATTATAACAACCCCACGGCTGAAAGGGTGAGCATGTTTGGTGTGATGGGGATTCAAACTCGCCACCCTCAATTTATGAGTCGAGTGCCTTAACCACCTGGCCATGCCAAGCCTATTATTATTGGTAGTAGTAACAGTAGTACTTATTTTACTTAATCTAACCTAACTGATCTAAAGAGATTTCTATTTTTAAACAATGCATTTTCCATGGCAATGAAGGTTAAATTGAAAGCAAAATATGGAATTATATTTACAGGAAACATTGCAATATGATAAATCACTTGACAGATGAAATCCACAGCTTTCCATTGGTTTTTAAGTAACACTGTACTGAGTGGCTTAAACACTTATTGGTAATTTCTAATAAAGAGGATGTCACAAGTTGGTGTGGCAAGATGGATTTGACTTTATGTCTCTGGAACCGAGTAATATCAAATGCTATGAAAATTATAGTATGCCTAAGCAAAATTATATAATAATAAGTGATTTACATTAAATTTCATTTTCTACTTCTTGGAGAGGTGGGTAAATAAATTAGAGAAGAAAAGGCCTAGAGAGAAAATGTTACAATTCTTACACTAGAAAATTCTAGTTTTTCTATTTTAAATATTGCCTTCTGAAAGTAAAATCTTTAAACTTGTATACTATTAAGATGTGGATTATGAGCTATGTTTTCAGGGTTTATTTATTAGTATATAATAAAAAGAAAACAGTTTAATCAACTTTTGAATGTAACTCACTAAAACCTTGAGGCATGCACAGAAAAAGATGTCAACGGAGAAAAATAATGTTATATTTTCCCAGCCAACAGGAAGTGTACTTTTGAATAAAAATCAAGATTTCATGTTTTTCTACCACGAATTTATGATTCCAGGTCCCAAATACCAGTACAAATACAGGACTTCTTATAGTTATTTGGTTGATTCCCATTATGTTATTGAGCAAAACAATGTCTAAGCAGGTTTCAGATTGAACAAATACATATTGATAAAGTAGGTTATTGATCAATGTTGTCTGCGTTAAGTAGATTACCTCAAACAGTGCTGGTTAGTAAGGTCATGTGGGAGCTTATATACATATATTAAAATGCCATTCAAATGTAGTTTCTTAGAACAAGTAAGAAGTAATTTAGGTATGTTACTTTCTAATCTAAATTAAATTTGTCTGTCTAAAATGAATAATTCTTTCTGACCTTGGATCTTATCTAAGCCTAGATCTATACTACTGTTAGTAGTAATAAAACAATGCAGGTGTCCTAATGACACTCAGGCCTAAACATAGGTCTCAGCAACACTGAATGAGATGTGCAAATTGGAGATAGTTTTACAATGCTTTATGTTAAGTGTCATTTCTACAATATAGTGACAATGCTGAACACTTATAATTTCTTGGGATAAAATTTCAAAAACCAAAAATTCTTTTGAATATGTCTAAGAGACAACTTAAAAAAAAAAGAACATTGGAAAACAAAATCACAAAAGTCCTTAATTACAGAACATTTAGTTTTATAGATACAGTATAAAATCAAATCCTATTTGCAAATTTCAACTTAAACTAACAACAAACAACAAAATTATCAGTAAAATTTTCCCTTCAATGTTTCAGTTACTTTTTAACTTATTATTTAAATTCTTAAATCATAATGTCCTTACGAATTTAGAAGTTAATTAAGTTAATGGCCATTTTGGCCAACTGACCACCATTTTGCACACAATCTTCACATGATTATAACAATGTTAAAGACACTTTACAACATTTGTGTTTTAATATTACCAGGAGATATAAATGAAAGTCTGAAAATGACAAGTTGTCTTAATTATTTTGGTAGTGCAAAAGTAAATAAAAAGGTAGGATTTTATAAACAATAAACTGCAAACAACAACATCATGTTATTTATTATGACTTAAAGAACAGGAAAGCGCAATTACATTCCAGTTTTAGTTTCTTAAAAATTACAAGATTACTGGGAAATTAAAAGCCTCCAAGAAAGCTTATTTTATAAAGTTATCTAAAAATAAAAGTTAACATTTCACTTAAACTGAAAATAGTTTCTAATAATACTTACCATCCACCAACACTCTAGCTAGAATCTCACATTAATAAAAGTGTAGAGGGCAGTGGAGGCATGATCCACACACAAAGAATTTGTATAGAACAGGAATGTACGAATAGAAAAATTGGTACAAGAGTGTAGAAATTACATCCTACCTCTATAACAGACATGCTCTTCACTTGAAGCTTTGTTCCGATATCAAAGGCAGAACAGAATATGAATAATCATCAGGTAGGCCATCCCTGACCAGACAGCCAAGATTCTATGACTCAGGGATGAAACCCTAAAAGAAGGACCCCTGACTTTGCCCTCTTCTCCAAGAGTGGTTGAACACACTCAAAAACTTTGGTGGAAAAGCCTCTTGTCTGCCACAGATTCTCAAGCTCCACTAATACAGCCTGAGGTGCTAAAATGCACTGGGAAGTCCTGACAAACAGAGCTCTGGAATCTGTGCAATAGGTGAAACAAGTTCCCAACATTTTTTCAAAGGAAACCAATCATAATTTATTCAACATGAAGATTAGCAAGATCCTTTTTAGCTGTATTCGTGAATGTCCATGAGTGGCAATCCATAATAAGATAATATCATCTGGTAGGTGCGTAAATGATCTTACAGGGCACCTCATTTTGACAGAACCTGTTGCATATTGGTGGTGGTAATTATTGTAAAAGTAGTTGCTAGTATGAAGTCGAAAAGAGAAAAGCATACTTGCCTCAGAAGCACTCACCCCAGAATGGGATACCATGAAAATAAAGGGACCCTGAAAATAAAAGAGAGTATATGATTGAGGAAAATACTCATTTCTGGTAAAAGCTTAGCAGATGTGGTAAAAAATCTTCAGGAAGTAGTGAAAAACCATCAGAAGAGGAATTGCCCAGATCATGTAAGCAACAAGACAGGAGAGTAATAGAAGTATTCCACATACCAGCCAACACAATGTCTTCAAAGAACCACTGGACCGAGCAGCTAATAACACTGGATATTGAGAAATAGCAACAATGTCAACAGATGTTTAGTATGTTTTGGAATTATTATACAGTACTATGAATAAACTGTCTACAAAAACATTTTAAACAACAGTTTAACAGCTGAACTTTTATTTAACAAAAAAACTGACAATGTTATACGTACTTCCTCTTGTATAACAACAACAAAAAAAACATCTATAAGAAACTAATTTCCACACTACCACAGTCTGAATTACCCACTGCTACAAAACTACAAAGCACTGAGTGTTAAGAATAACATTCAGACTTCAGGAAATGTCACACAAAACAAGAATGGGGGAAGAAAATGTTACACAATCAAATGATATAATTATAAAACATGCACTTTCTGAAAGAAGCTTGTCTGCTATTGGAAATTAATGAAAATTCTCTGATTTTTCAAGTTCTACAAAACATTTTTTCTTGACTTTCCACAAATTTCATGACACATACAGAACCTGTACAGACTTTATTTTTTTCATTTAAAGTGAAACCATGTAAAATTTAGTCTGGTACATCAATAAATTATACTATTCAGCTTAAACATTAATATTATCTGCAATATTTATAAATAAAGAGCCCTCATAATGCCAAGTTGAAATACAAATAAACAAAAAAGTTAACAAATTCCTCACCTTCCTTTGAAAAATACAATATAAAAAAACTGATGAATAATAGTTTACAAACTTCAAGAGGTACATCTTCAAAGTCCAACTATTTTCAAGTTCAGCCTGAGTGCGATGTATTTCTATACACCATACTTCAGAACAGTATTAACTATTTTACGAAAAGAATAAACATACAGAAAAAGGTTGACATAAATGAAATAAAAAAATGTTTGTTTGATAAACTGTACCTTTACACTAATGATATCCAATTGATAATACTATCAAACTCATCATTTAACACATTTCATGTCAGAGGTTTTGAGAGCTCTTAAGTGAAACATTAAGTTCTATTCTTCAAATCAAATTTTTTGTGTATACATATCTTGCTGTCTGAAAGTGTGTTATTTCTTATTTACAAAATTCATTATTTTCTTCAGTTATAAATATCAAACTTTCTCAGCCTGGTTCAGGTCCAGATTTTGAGTTTCTCTGCTGCTGTCACATGGAGCAGAGATATTTCTGCAATGTACTTTTGCACAATTAAAAATACTATGGCTGAATATTTTTGTATTGAGGGAGAGGAAGTCATAATAAAATACAAATCATAAGAATTGAAAACAAATTTTTCATTTTCTTTTTAATTTGTCCATGATCTAAATAAATGTTAAGCCTTATCTTAGCTTCCACCATTTTCTTTGTTGTTGTTGAAGTCAGATGTAGGATACCAATGACTGTTGATCACAACACTTGTGGTCAAGATACACTAGTTTCAATGAAATTAGCAAACACGAACTACTTCTCAAGCCAAATCATTAGGAAACACGTTAATCTTTAAATCAAAACGATTAACTTAATTCCATATTGCAACAGAAAAAAAGAGCTTTACATTCTAGTTTTGCAATGGAAATATCTTTTTATGGTAGTTTTTGTACACATTTTTAGTACTCTATGACAATTTTAAAATATATAACATGCAGTAGTGAAGCCAATTTATGTAATATCTCTACAAAATTAAAAACAAGTAAAACTTACCCAATTCAGTAAGGAAGATGGATATTCTTCTATAAATCTAGAAAAGGTTAACAGTTAGTCAGTTATGAAATGGCACCTGTTGCCAATTCCTGAGTTACTCTAATCAAATAGCAGGATTTAACAATCACTTTTACAACATTCCCATAATCGCAAGATTGAAGAGCATTTTTGCTGCAACAGGATTAGAACCATAAACCCCCAGGTTCAGAGTTCAGCACACTGACCACTAGGCCTAATATACAAATAATTAAACAATGCTAAAATGTGTCAGATATCAGTGTGATATGAATATGGTAATTTTATCCCTGGTTCAGTGTTCATTCTCTTTTGATTTTTTTACTCTGGCTTGTTAGTTTTTCTTATCCAAATTTACATACATGCCCAGCCCAAAGTTAAAAGAATAAATACATACTTAACATACACTAATTCCTTTGCCTGGTATTTGACCATTCAAAGATGATTGGTGTGATTATATAAAAATGAAAAGTTATTTGGTTTGGTCTATTTTGAAGTTTGCACAAAGCTACAGAAAATCTATCTTCACTAGAAGTCCTTAATTTAGCCATGTAAGACAAGAGGGAAGGCAGTTAGTCATCACCATTCACAGCCACACTTACAGAGCTACTCTTTTACCAATAAATAGTGGGGATTGACTGTCATATTATTATGCCCCTATGGCTGAAATGGACAAAACAGAAAAGTACTACTGAAGATTTTACAAAACAAATATATAGTAGTGTTACTTGCATCTGAACTTAAATACTGAGGTTTTGTAATTATTTCAATAATTTTTCTGGCACACATTCATGAAAAAATTCCAAGCTATATTAATTTCATTCTTGAAAATACAAACATAAAAAACCCTTACATTATTTACAACTGAACAGAAAACAAGAAACAACCTTAAAAAATCATTAAGAAATCGAAGTACAAAATAAATAAATAAACAACAAAACTAATATGCTTACATTTCACTATAAATATGTATATATGCACATATTCTACTATAAACAGGTACTTGATACATATTCATATATATATATAAACACACACACACATATCACTAGAAACAGGTATTTGATACATATATATATACACACACACACTACAAGCAGGTATTTGATCCATATCATCTTGAATAAAGCCATAAAAAGTACATTTTACACAACCGGAAACAGGTGAATTTCACATCCTTAACTTTTCTTATTTAAGTGATCTTTCAGGTTAAAGGTCATGATGCACACAAGGTTCAACAGTGCAGCTGTGACTGAGGTAGTGAGAGATACCATGCTGGGAAGTGTCAGATTGCCACTCAATGTGAAGTACAGAACAATTTGAATGGATATTCTGTAAACAATCACAATGACCACATCAACAAGAGCTACTGTAACCTAAAGATTTTTGGTTTGTTTCAAATTTCGCACATAGCTACTCGAGGGCTATCTGTGCTAGCCATCCCTAATTTAGCAGTGTAAGACTAGAGGGAAGGCAGCTAGTCATCACCACCTACCGTCAACTCTTGGGCTACTCTTTTACCAACGAATAGTGGGATTGACCGTCACATTATTCACACCCATGGCTGGGAGGGCAAGCATGTTTAGCGCAATGCAGGCGCGAACCCGCGACCCTTGGATTACGAGTTGCACACCTTACGCGCTCAGGCATGCCAGGCCATAACCTAAAGAAAAAGCATAATTTGTTAAGCCTGAAAAGAAATAGCTACTGTAACCTGAAGAATAAAAAGAAAGAGTTAGTAAGAAAGAGTTACTGTAAGCTAAAGAATAAAAACATATGTTAGGTCTGTGAAGAAAGAGTTACTGTAACCTGAAAAATAAAAACAGTCTGTTAAATCTATACAGAAAGAGCGACCTAAAGAATAAAAGCATAATCTCTTAAGTCTATAAAGAATCACTGCATCAAGAGCTAGTGTAACAGGGAATATATTCGTAAATTTAAAATAGTTTTAAGGAACTTAAAAAAAAACACTTTACTGAAGCAAACTATAACTGGAGTCTGGCAGTTAAAGTCCAAATTTCTTCACACAATTGGAAGTTGTTTGTCCTTTTACAGAGTGGTTCACTAAGTCTTTATCTAGATTTTCTAGGCAGCAAATTGTTTTGTTGGATATAATAAAACAAAAACCACGAAACCTGCAACTGATCCAACAACTCTAAAGTTATGCTTTTTTGTGGCATCTTAACCCATCTTATACTTACTAAAAATGGGGAATTTCACAATTTTTTGTTTTTCAATGTTTGGGATCTGTACACAAATATTTTTGTGTCAGATGCCATGTAAATTGGTCAAAATATGCCTGAATAAATGATCAGAAATATCTCTAAATTATGCTTTTTTGGTTCTCTTACTGCCCAAAAATATTCGAAATGGACAAATCTTGCTATTTTTATTTGTCACTGTATTAAGCTCATGAATATTTACATTTGTGCCAGTTGTCTTATAGACTGCTGTAAATATAACCACACAAGAGCCCAAAATATATATTTTTGGGTTGTTTGACACCTGACCTCTTGAAAAAGCCAAAATAAAAAAAAATTAAAATACTGACTGGACATACTGGACCAAAGTATGACCCTTCCAATTTTCAAGAGAATCTGCCAAGATATGTAGGTATGGCAGTCGACTGAAAAGGGTTTGGAAAAAGATGAAACAACAGAAAAACTATATCTCCCTCACGATGATGAAGAACCCACGTGAAGTAAAAATGTATTTCAAGATGGCTGGTATGGGTATTAAAACTCTTTTTGTTAACCTGAAGGCTAAAGAGACCTAAGAAGGTTGAAACATTATTCTCTAATTTATTTTAATAATGCTATACTACAGAAAATTGGAAACTGGATTCACTGAAAATAACAAAAAAATCCTCACAAGTTTACAAAGTACATCTTTTAAAAACAATTTTACTTTAGACATACAACCAAAAATCAATGACCATAAAGTGATAAAAATCATCTAAATTTTAGAAAGCAGCATTACTCTAAAACAGTACCACCTGTGGTATTAGGATATCTCTATTAAGCCTTTTAATGATCCCTAATCAATTGGGCAAAAACAAAAACCTTTAAAAATAGACTAATTCTTGAAACATCACTACAGCAAAATCGACTGAGCATTTTGAACTACAACATAGACAGATATGCTATGTGGAATGTTTTGAATGTCCATGAGTTTCTGAAAAATTAATTATTTTTAAGTGAAAGATGCTTTATGTGGTTGTAAGTACATAACAGATACAACGTTCTTCCGAGTGGCTGCTTTTATATCGGACTCACGTCAAACAAGTTTACACAAAACCTTTATACTTGCCTAGTAGAGGTCGTGTCTCACTCTAAACACATATTTTCTCATTGCTGTGCATTAAAAATGTCAACATAGGACAGAGTTAAAAACTAGGTATTTAAAATCCACAAGTAGAGAAAATAAAAAAATGTAATCAAACAAAACTGTAGATCTATTGCCGACAGCTTAACTCACGCAGCAAATGACCATTTTGATTCCACTATAAAATTATTTCAAATAATATTTATGTTACAGGACTCCATTGATGTTTCTGCAAGAAACTGACAGTACTTTAAAACTTACTTCCCCATCCTTAATTATGTCATGCTGTGAAATATTCTATGTCCTTCATTTTTAGCCATCAAAAAATCTAGGAATTATTTGTGTTGCCTTATTCTAACAAACACTTGTACACAGCAGGCTAGAGAAGAACAAACATATTTGTTATCTAAACCTATCACAGTTAGCATGTGACTGTGTCTGTTTATGTTGAATTAACCTTTGTTGTATAATGTTAAAAGAAACAATTTTCCATTTTGATGAGATTCCTTTGTTGCTGTTCATCTTTTCTTACATAATAATGCAAGCTGATGGAAGCTAGCCATTAAATTTGTGATCATACAATCTTTACCTTCACAATTGTCCTTTGAGAACAACTTCACAGTTTGTTTGTTACAGGTGTATACCAGTAAATGTGTTTATTCTCTCTTGCACATTTGTTATTTATTTTTAATATGTGGTGGATGAGTGGAACAAAAAGCAGAAGCAACAGAAAACTGTTAAAAAATACATAAATAATGTTAAAAAAGAAAACACTATATATAAATTTTCATTTCAATTTTTTCAGTTAGCATGCACTAGTATCTAGGCAATGTGAGGATGTACACTACCAGTTTTTTATTTGGAGGGGTATTTTAAGAATGGTCATTTAGGCTTTAGGACTGTCAGTTACTAACATCATTAAGGCTATCAATATGGATGTGTGTAGCTGTAATAATGAAGTTATCAGCACTTGGTTGGTTGTTGTGTGGCTGTGTAGCTGAGAAAGGGCACTGCTCTACATAATTTAAAGATCTAATGACCTGTTGAGCTAACTCTCATCCTGACCACTATCCATTTCTCTATTTTATATCATTTAGTAGATTTTATGGATACACTTATTTGACTACTTATCCAAATTAGCACAAACAATAAATTAGTGTAAGTCATAATAAAAATATAAAGAATTAGTTTAGATTACCCACATGGGTAGGATTATCTGGATATTAAGAAATCTGTCCTGACTGGGGCTTAAATCCATTATCTAAGCTATCAGGCGTCAAGTCTCAAATAGCATACTTCTAACCTGACTATTATACCAATAAACAAAGTATTTTCAAAAATCTCATATGTGCAATTTTTCACCCATTAGTTATGTTCAGTTGCAACTTGCAACAAATAACTACAACTATTAGAAAGGTCTAGACTAATTTTTCTCGTACAAAATTACTTTAGGTACTGTTCATTTTCAAAATACTTTGAGAAGAAATCTTAAATAATACCTGTTACGAATGTAACTTCTACAAATGTTTCTACTTTCAAAATATCATTTGTTGCTTGCGTTCATATTTGGATGCAAAATTCTACAGATATTAGAAATTTCTACAAGACTAATATATATATATATTGCTCTTGGCACATACCACTTTAAGAAGGGTCAGGAATACGATCTGGCTTGACACCTATGAGGATACAAATTGCTTCCATGACAAGCTTAACCCCTTCAGGAGGACTCTTCACAGTTTTCACAATGGTAATATCCTGAAAAATAAAGTAAATTTAAAAGAAATATAAAAGCTAAGATAAGTGATGGTATTCAACATTACTATGATATGATCAAAAATTTGTAAAAATAAAAATTACAGAAAATTAGTAGTTTTTGTAAAATAAACAAAATAATACATTAACATATATTAACTTTAATAGCATATAATAATTTTTTAAAAACAAAATGCATGATGTATGAATAATTCTCTATAAACAACAATAATTAAAAGTAAAGAGTACTTAAAATCAAGAGTTCAGATAAAATACATGTATAAAACTATCAAAATGCAGAATCTGTTGTGTTCATAACACAAATAGAAATACTGACAAATGATTAGATAATATTAAATCTTCATATAATAATATATTAGAACTAAATATGAATGTGTTATGACAAAGTAACTGAATAGGCAAAATATTCAAGAAAGACTCACAGCTAAGCAATATAGGGTTCATAAATAAGCACAGAAATTAAAATCACATGGATTTAATGTAACAAAAATTATGTCACATGGTGAGAGGATTATTGACAAAGATAAATGCTGGTGAAATGTAAAAGTGGTAAATAAATTTTGCCAAATTTGTTTGTCTGTTTTTGAATTTCACGAAAAGCTGCAGAAGGGCTATCTGCACTAGCCATCCCTTATTTAGCAGTGTAAGACTAGAAGGAAGGCAGCTAGTTATCATCACCCACTGCCAACTCTTGGGCTACTCTTTTACCAACAAATAGTGGGATTGATTGTGACATTATTATGCCCTCTTGACTGTAAGTGCAAGCATGTTTGGTGCAATGGGGATTCAAACCCACAACCCTCAGATTATGAGTCAAATGCCTTAACCCACCTGGCCATGTTGGGTCATTTTGCCAAATAAAATTGATGTTGCTCAAACCATTATCAGTGTTTAATGATAGGGTCTCTTGCCTTTTGGGTTGGTGTAGGAGAAAAATTTTGTCTGAAAGCATTTTGTATGACCTAATTCAAACTGATGACATATCCAAACACATGTATGGAACTCACTTTTGTCCATGTAATATCAGTGACTTTGGTCCTTATTTCAAATAAAATTTTTACTGTATATTTCTTCTCATGTTTGCATGAAAAACTGAATATGTTTTACTTTTGTTCCTTTAGTACTGGTTATTTCAAATTAGGTAAATAAAGTTAAATGAAGGTTTGAATAGAGTTTGTATTCAAAGCATTGTATATCAATGTTCAAGTTATTAAATAGATTGGTAATCTCATTAGCAATGTTTGGCACAAAAGAAAATGAAATAACTTTGGTATGCTTTACACCATTGATAGGGGAAAGGTTAGAGTTTCTCATAGCTTTGGAGTTTAATAAAAACTATCTATGATAATGGTATTGAAACCTCTAGATGGTGCTAGATTCCTTAAGTTGTTCCAATCAATTTGTGGATTCAAAATTGTAGAGCATAGTTTGCACAGGCAAAGTAGAAGGATTTTTAGGTGACACATGTTGATTAGATCTTACGTGTGATGGTAAAGTAGTAGCACAAGGTTTCTTGTATAGAGATGGTCGCTTCATTGTTTAATCCTTTGATGCTAATATCCAATAAAAAAGTAAAACAGCTGTTAGATTCTACTTCATGTGTAAAAATTAAGACATTAAATCTTAAGGCATTTTAATGAAGTTTGGTGAATTATCTTTCTCAAGCCAAAAGATACCAAAAACACTATCAAAATATCTTAAGAGACAGACTTTCTTAATTGTCCAATTTAATGCCACCAGTGTTCTGAAACAAATTTCTCCGAGTATGAATCTTATACAAACACATAATAATGATTGATGATGGATAAAGCTTGTTGAATGTGTGTTACATTTTTCCAGCAAAACATAGAAATACAGAATGAGTAAACAGGAAGATTAAAGTGTAAAATCGATATGGAAAGAATACAATTTGATTTGATCATACCCCAAACACAGAGTTCCAAGAGGTATTTTGAGTATGTCCATTTGGAATTGTAATAAAATTATTGCAAAAATAGTGTAATAAAATTTATGCACATATTAAGTGTAGATACTCAGATTATGCCATTTAGTTATGTTGTTACACACAACAATCAAGACATTTGTTGTTATTGATAATTAAAAGGATCAGTGTAAGTTATATGTTTCAATAGAAGTCACTGAAAATGAAATTGCATGAACTCCTTTATATATGTGCTTTGCACTTCTTAGTATAATGCTATATAATAATAAAATTTTACTTTTGTAATCTGTGGAAGTAGTGTAATACAAAATAACTGTTCTTAGACATGTAAAGGAGGTCACATTAATTTCCACACCTATATCTGCTAATATACAGAGGTAGTATGCATTTTGGAAATGGGTTTTATCTTTGTGATTTTAAAATGAATGGTAAACAAAGTTGGCACGTGAAATACTATAACAAAATAAAGGACAGCAGAAGGGAGACCTTCTTACAACTTGTTTGGTTTTTGTCTTTTTATTATAGGTACAAAATAATCTGGTAAAGAGAACACATGAAAAACAGTAGTCATCTTCATCAAGATTATAATTACTCTGCTAATATTATATGAGCAGTTATAAGAAATTTTTAGATTTTGAGTGCTAACAAAAAAGAAAAGTCTGTTCACTAGTCTTTTTCTCAGCTAATTGTCTCCTTTTGAGATAACTGCTTAGTATGTGATGTTGTGGATTCAAAAAACTGAACTAATATCAACAAGGAATGGATTTATCAGAGTCATAAGAGAAAATAAAAGGCAGATCAAGTGACATCTGAAATGAGTTAAAACAATTATTCAATTTACAGAACTGTTTTATACCTACCTTCTCTTCTTCTTCAGTAGGGACTTACAAGTAGAAATAAGTTCCAGGTAGGAAGTAGGTGTAACATAATTGTATCTTTGTAATTCACTTAGAAACATGACAGACAGAGCTTCAGTGGTGTTGTGTAAGTGTTTGCACATAATAATGCAGCCTTCCCTTTCCTCAGGAGCTAGTTCAACATCTTCTAAGTACTGACTTGCAACAGCTTCTGAAGCATCTTCAGGCCAGGACTGAAAAAAACAACAACGATGTGATTCTAAAGAGAACAATTAGAATCACAAAGTGTTCACTGATTAGGAAATACCAGTTAAAAGTACATAAATAAATGGGACATTGTTTCACAACACCTAAAACACGTACAAATAATGGTTATAAATGTAAGACCTCAATCTAATCGGTATTAAATCCACATTTCAAATAAACTATCTTCACATGTGTATAACTAAGCATCATTATATGTACTATTTTTATCTCAATTCATTAATGTCTGTCCTCAGTTAATATCCGAAGTAAAATATTTGAGTAATAAAATATATAAGATTACTTTGAACAAATATTATAATACTCAACTTGTTAAACCTCAAGCTTATAATATAGGATCTCTAACCATCTAATGATGAAGTTAAATGGAGTCTTGTTTACTGTGTTTTATTTTTTAAATTTGAAACTTTCTCATCTGGATTTATGATTAAATATTAGTTCTTAATTTACATGTCTAGAACATATTTAACCAGGTATTCAGGCTTTTCTTGAACTGCAACATCTGTTTACCAATAAAATTACATTTTACACAGTTTTATTATATCTCAATGTAACATAACTGTTCAGAGATTATATACATAAATGATCATTGAAGAAAGAAAGGCATTAGTTAAAAATCATGAAAAAATTTAATTTTCAGATTTTCAAGCTCTTCACAATTCATATTTATGATCAGTATCAACAATACAAAGATTTATGAATTTAATTACTTTGTAATAACAAATAATTGCTTTAACAACTTTTAAAACTGAATGAAGTTTCAAAATCAACCATATTTTTATTTCCTTTATAATACATTTCTAAAAGAACACTTTTTGCAAAAATCCGTGTTGATCAGGTTTTATATCATACAGTTATTGATCACATAAAATGAAATCTAAAAAACTAAAAATAATTAAATGAGAATAATTAAAAACAATAAAAATGCAACAGATCTGACTTGTCAATGATCCTTTATTCTCACCAATAAGTACTTGAAACCACTCAGTGTTTCAGCAGCTCTTTTGTCTCAAGAGTGATAAAATAATAAACCCTTCTTGTTAGTAATCTATATAATCATGTAAATCTAATTATCATTTAGTAACTTTTATCAATTAGATTATAATAATTAATTAGTTTTTATCTTACGTTTCAGATGCCAGTCTGCTGCCCTATTTGAGAAAATCCTGGGAGGGACTATTTTTTGTGTTAGTAATGGCCAGGATTTGATCCTAAGTCTTCTTGATAAAAATCTTGACTGGGATCTTCCCTTTTAAAGCTTAAATCAACTAACAATTTGAATGTTTTTAAAAGGTTTTTGATTACTTCTATGCTAAGTTGACTAAGAATGTTATCAGACAAATACAGAAAGCTTCTTTTATCTTTCTTTTTTTCACTTGTAATTCGTATTCTATTAATTCATTAATATTTTAATTTAGTACATGATCGTTTTTATAATGGATCTCTATATGGAACATGTTAAACTTGACAATTCAAAACATATGTGGTTCAGGAATGTTGATGCTCCTTTGTAATAGGGCAATACAGTCGAGACAAGATTCAAAAATCCGTAATTCATGTAAGCATGTAAGGTTGCATGATATAATTTACAATTGAAAAAGATAACAAGAACTCATTCTCTCATGTGATAATTGCCAAGACACAGCTCATACATAACAAGAGTATGCAGGAAACCAACAGATGTGGGGAAATACCATGATTATAAACAAATCATCCCAAGAGTGTACATCCCAAGAGTCAAGAAGTACCTTAGATATTGGGCTGATGCTACAATATGGGCTATTGTTTCTAAGAGAATGATTAACTAACAAACTTAAAAGTTTGTAAACAAGAAAGAAACCTTTTCCATTTGATGGCACATTAGTACAAACTATTAGTAACTAACAAGCTTAAGAAATCACAAACAGGAAGTCAGCTGACACCATGGTACCTATGATTAAGTTGATAAATCTCCCCTCAGCTAGTATAAAAGATCCTAGAACAAATGCCAGATTGTTCAAAATCTAGCAAGCAATCTGACATGATTGACATCATCAACTAGAAGGCTCACATCTCAGATCTCATCTTTGCCAGAAGAAGAAGGGAGAGAAGTCAAGAAGGAATCAAGGAACAAGTATAGATGTCTCTTGCTATCAGTAAAAACCTGGCCATTTTGTGCCCAAGCTCTTTTTAAGTAATTTTCATGTCATTCTTTCTTAAACATCAGTCATCATGTTAATAGAGTTAAAATGATTGCTTGTGATAAATCATGTTAATACAGTTAAAATGATGGCCTATGATAAACATGAATAAAGATATATATATGTGTGTTTAAATATTTAGGGTTTGATGACATATATAAAAAGTGTTATTGGAAATCCTAGTCTGAAGTCTTTGCTTTGTTATAACTATAAATTCTTGAGTTAGTGCCTGCATGCTCCATTCACACACTGCATCCTCACTTCAAATAAATACATCAAGTAACAGATTGTAGTATTAGTTGAAGCTCCAAGAGCTAAGCCAAACAACCTACTCGGCCTGCCTGCAAATCAGCCCATGACTACATCACACCCCTGAAAAAGAGAGAAATGAAAAAAAAAACGTACCAGTTAAAGTGACATCAAAGTCTGGAGCACAGCCACAGATGGAAAAACAAAATTGCAACATGGGCAAAAATGCAATGTGATGAAGATGGCCCGAAATGAATGAACTGGGCATGGTCTACAT
>VWRL01001733.1:0-23385 GCA_011833715.1 Carcinoscorpius rotundicauda | reverse complement strand
ATAATTAACCTTATAACATACTTGTTACAAAGATAACATCACGTTAGAAACTGGTACATTATGAATTTGGTCAAAGGATAATGTTATTATACTTGGTGTAAAGATAATATCAACTTGGAAACTGATACATGATGAACCTGGTCAGTGGATAAGTTCATTAACAACTACAACTACAGACCTGTGACTATAATTATAATTATAAACGATATAAGTAATAATACGTATTCATCCTTTATTTACCTAATTGTATTCATGCTATGGGAGTGAAAAGATGAAATGTATTAACAATAATTTTTATACAATAAATAAATGAATATGTTTAAATATAACTAATGATGTAGCCCTAACACCATCAAAATAGGTCGTTGTGAATTCAAGTTTGGTTTGTTTTGAATTTCGCGCAAAGTTACACGAGGGCTGTCTGCGCTAGCCGTCCATAATTTGGCATTGTAAGATTAAAGGGAAGGCAGACAGTCATTAACACCCACCCCCAACTCTTAAACTACTCATTTACCAAAGAACAGTGGGATTAACCGTCAAATTATAACACCCCCCACGGCTGATAGGACGAGCATATTTGGTGTGACAGGGATTCGAACCCGCGACCCGTCGGATTACGAGTCGAGTTCCTTAACCGCATGGCCTTTGAATTCATGTATAGTTTATACTACATACAAGTTACCTCTGTTGTTAACAGTTCAGATTCGGGAAAACTGAAGTTCTTAACGGATACTGTAAGTTAATTTGTTATCTACATTTCAGGTTCAGGTCTCTTTATAGCTGCAGTATAACGGCTTATACGGTGGATTTGCATTATTCATATACAAACTTTTAGTTCACAGCTCCATCATCTTTGACCGATTTGATATCTCATTACAGTTGTGGACTCACGAGGTGAAACCTTTTCAACTGATTTATTTGACTAAGCCTAAGTCTCATAGATTAATTTACTCTAATCCTCCCTAAAATAATTTCAATTTGAGGGTAGGCTGGTAGAGATTCTGATGAGTAATAAGCTCGAATCGAGTATACCGCTCTCTGGCCCGGCATGGCCAAGCGTGTTAAGGCGTTCGACTCGTAATCCGAGGGTCGCGGGTTCGAATTCCGATCGCACCAAACATCCTCGCCCTTTCAGCTACGAGGGCGTTATAATGTGACGGTCAATCTCACAATTCGTTGGTAAAAGAGTAGCTCAAGAGTTGGCGGTGGGTGGTTATGACTAGCTGTCTTCCCTCTAGACTTACAGTGCTAAATTAGGGACGGCTAGCGCAGATAGTCCTCGAGTAGCTTTGCGCGAAATTCAAAACATAATACGCGCTCTACGAGTGGTATCGTTGGGCATAAAAGTATAACTTTCGAAAAAAGAAAGAAAATAGTCTCACAGAATAAGATATTTTAATCCTACCTAAACGAATTTCAAGTTACGCTGCTATTTTGGGTCTTTTCTTTATTCTATTGTTTCTTGAAACAATCTAAACTTGCACTGTTTGCTCTTCAGGTAATACTTGGTGGAGGACGTCGTCATTTTCTGCCCAAAAGCATACGAGATCCTGAAAGTCCAGCTAACGTAGGCCGTCGTGGGGACGGTAAGAACCTGATTGAAGAGTGGCTTAAAGACAAAGAGATGCGAGAACTACGACATCGTTTTGTGTGGAAGAAAGAGCACTTTGAAGTAGTTGATACTGGGAAAATCGATTACTTATTAGGTAATTTCTGTTTATTTGATTAGTTTCTAAAGATCAAGTAAGGGGCAATTCAATTAAATAAAAAAATAATTTCTTCAACTGAAATATGAAGCCATATTGAACATAAAGTCGAACAAGATGCAAAAATTATTCTGGAAGGAAAAGTGGAAAAAAGATAACGAAAGAACGACAAAAAGTGAAATGGGTGGACATTCACATCTCAGAATGCACATGCAGGGCTCAAGACAGATATTGTTACTCGTAATTTGCAGCCAACTTCTGTAACTGAGATGAAACAAAAAATACAAACGTCCACTGGAATGTTCTATTTTTTAATTATTATTTAGTATACAAATGTATTCCGGTACTGAAGTGAAACTATCATTAAACTGCCAGGTTCTGGTTTTCTTGCAGGCTTGTTTGACTACTCGCACATGACTTACGAAACTGACCGAGACAGTAGTCCTAGTGGAGAACCTTCCTTGGCTGAGATGACACAAAAAGCTATTGAAATACTCCGTAGAAACCCTCACGGGTACTTCCTATTAGTAGAAGGTAAACTTAGCCTTTGCTTTATACACGATGTCAGTTTGTTACTTGAATAGAAACCACACCTAGTAAATTAGTTTAGCTGGAGATATTTTAAGGACATTTTGGAAATTCTGATACGTATGTGTACGGAGATTGGTTATCCTCTGGAAATCATTCAAGCCCCAACACCATTAGCCATAGACAAACCTGATGTATTGTTCACAATTAAACTGTTAACTACGGTCGTTTATCGTACATCATCAGTTAATGTAATAATTTACAGACGCCCTCTGTTTCCTGTTGGGAGAGGGAAACTGACCTGTTTTGTTATGATTCTTGTTAGTCGAAGGCGACTTTAACCCTTTTTCATATATTTTTTAAATTGTTTTGATAAAAGGTGTATTTCTCTTTTTTTCCTCTCTCTTATTATGTAAGTTTACTTTTTTATAATCTTTCTTTGTAAAAGGTGTTCGATTTTCAAACTTCAATGATATGGTTTTAGCTAATTTAATATTATGTAATATTATTATATTTCTTCACTGGTTATTACGTGAATAGCTTACTCATTCTGTGGCGAATTTAAGGTTGTGTGGGCTAAGGGGGTAATAATTTTTGTAAATCCTACATCTCATGTAATTTTATGGATGATACAATAAAATTATAAAAGGGCCCTCATTAAAACCATGGGCCCTGGATCTAGCCCCTACCTAAATAGACCAGTGTACTCGTTTCCAAAGCTGTGAATACAATATAAAATAACTACTAATAAATTTAATTTCCAAAGCTAAGAATACAATATAAAATAACTACTAATAAATTTAATTTCCAAAGATATGAATACAATATAAAATAACTATCCACTTTTTTGCTTGCTAACTTATTTTCATAAACTAATTCATAATATAAAGTATCATAACATTAAACTGTTATGCACTAATTCACGAAACCTACCAAAATTCATAAAAAATAATGCTCTATTTTATCACCAGGTGGCCGAATAGACCATGCTCACCACTTTAACAATGCTTATCGGGCTCTTACGGACACATTGGCACTAGAGAGCGCTGTAAATAAAGCGTTAGAAATGACAAGAGAAAATGATACCTTAATTGTTGTGACTTCAGATCATTCGCACGTATTTACTTTTGGTGGTCACCCTAAACGAGGAAATCCAATTTTAGGTATTTGGAAATTTTACCTTATAATTCTCTAAAATTGATTTGTATTGAGTGACAATACTAAAACATAGTAACGAATATAACAACAAAAAAACAAACAAAATAAGATGTGTTTAAGGAAATTATGTTGACTAATTGTTTTTCATCCCAATTAATAAACTTTATTTTGCAGTTTTAAAATAATAATGAAAAAACAGTTGGAGTACTTGAAAATTTTCTAAAGTTCGTGTTATTCGAAGTTACTGTCAAATTCGAGTATGAATGTCGTATTCGAGAAAACACCATTTTTAATACTAATTGCATATTACTTGTCTTGAGTTGAAGTTTGGAAAAGTTTTAATCCTGATTTGTACGTTTTGTTCTAAAAATCTCATTTTTAACCACAAGACAAATGATAACTTCACTATCGAAAACATAACTTTAGTTATAATTCACCGTGATTTAATCAGAAAAGAAATTGTATGTGTGTTTCTTGTCGCTAACACTAACTGAAACTAGTGTTAGTTTTAAATGTTGGCTTACGGATATGAAATTACAATTATTACATAAATCGTCATGCACTATTTTTTATGTCATACATTAAAATACGTAAAATTCGAAATTAATAAAAGATTATAATACTAAAAAATGTAAACAAGAATATTAAATAACATAAAGCAAATAATTAAAATTAAACCAAATGTTGCGAATCTTGGCTTACATGTCATTACTTAAAAATACTGTATACGTATATTTGTCCTAAACTAGGAACGGATGACCACGTATCTGATGTAGACAGTTTACCATACACGACTCTTCTGTATTCAAACGGACCTGGGTATAGTAGAAATTTCCCGTTAGGGAGACCGAATCTTACAGGCGTCGATACTGGTAAGACTTTACAAGACATTATAGTACAATTAGGCTTACCTTAGTATCAGTTCATTATGAAATTTCTTTTTATACGATTAGGCTTACCTATGTTCTATCGGAGGACAACAAATTAATGTACCTCAAGCAACTGTTGCGAATTAAATTGTAATATTTGTTTTATAATTTGATAAATTAATATGACCTAATGTTTTAATAATTATATATATTTTGTCCAAAAAATTAAAAAATCTTAAATTATTTGCTTTCCTGGCCCAGGCATGGCCAAGAGGTTACGGCGCTTGACTTATAATCTAAGGGTCGCAAGTTCGAATCCTTGTCACATCACACATCCTTGCTCTTTCAGCCGTGGAGGCGTAATAGCGTGATTGTCAATCCCACTATTCGCTGGTAAAAGAGAAGCCCATGAATTGGCGGTGTGTGATGATGACTAGATGCCTTCCATTTAGTCTTACACTGCTAAATTAGGGACGGCAAGCTCAAATAGCCATCGTGTAGCTTTACGCGAAATAAAAGAACAAACATATATTTGCATTCCTTTTATGAACATAGAGAATAAAAGACATGTAAATCTACAAAATAAACCCTATTTTTGGTTTCAGTTTTGTTTGAAGAAATAAAATATTTAACTGATGGAATTCGGATATAAAATGATCGTAAAATACATTAATTTAAAATTTTATATTTACATGCTATTATATCAGATTAAATTGAAAATTACAAAATATATGGAATATAATAATGAATATTAAAATATGTAATTTAGCAGTTCGTTCTAGTTATAGTTGATTTTTAGTGAATTCTATTTCCAGAACATAAAAATTACGTGCAACAGTCGGCGGTCCCTCGAAGATGGGACACACACGGAGGGGAAGATGTCACGGTATATGCCCATGGACCTATGTCTCACCTTTTCAGGGGTGTGTTCGAGCAAACCTACATACCTCACGCTATGGCTTACGCTGCGTGCATCGGTCCTAACAAAGATACGTGCGATCGAGGGCGACACAACCACCAAACCCAGAGTCTTGACTGTCCACCTGTAGAAGAAAGGGATACTTCAAATTGGAGTAACAGGGGTATGAAGAAAAATTGCCCCATTTCCTTATGGCGTGTGGTTATTGTAACAATTTTGTTTGAGTGGTGGCAACGAATGTTACCTAAGTCAGTATAAAGGCCTGATATAAACACGCGAAAGTAACTGATATAGAAGCATAACCAACCACCACTGACCAACTAATTGTATTAATACGGTACGCTGTTGTTAGACTCTCTGAGCATAGGAACCAAATAAGTGCGTGGAGAAAAATAATAGTCAAAGTTGTTCTTTTGTTAATTCGAAGTGGATTATGCTTAGTTTTAAAGACAAATACAATTGAAATCGTGTGGATGTTAATCAGAATAATAATGTTCGGTTATGTATAAATGTAGAATGAATGCTTATCTGGTGGAATGGTAACAACTCAGATAGAGGTGATAGGACAGTTCCGATGGATTCTGTAATTCTTATACAACAACTCAGATAGTGGTGATAGGACAGTTCTGATGGATTTTGTAATTCTTTTTCAACAACTCAGATACGGGTGATAGGATAGTTCTGATGGATTCTGTAATTCTTATACAACTCAGATAAAAGTGATAGGACAGTTCTGTAATTCTGTAATTCTTATACGTGTGGTTTTAAAGGAATAATGGAGTTTTCATATTTTATTGGTGCAATTTGAGTTGAATAATATATTGTTATCAGATAAGGTGGGTGTGGTTTGAGAGGAATAAAGGATTGTTGTCGGATTAGGTGGGTGTGGTTTGAAGGGAATATAGAATTGTTGTTAGATTAAGTGGGTGTAGTTTGAAAATCAGGTGGATGTGATTTAAGGAATAATATATTTTTATCAGATCAATGGGTTTGGTTTGAGCGAAATAATAGAATGTTGTCCAATTATCTGAGCACAGTTTGAGAGGAGTAACAAAGTGTTGACAAATCGATTATTAATTAATTTAATCTATAATAAAGTGCGCAATATAGAAATTAAAATTATTTCTTCATTTGAATAAACTTTATTTATAATTTATCAATATCATTGTCATAATGTAACCACGAATTACGAAGAATTACATTAAAAGAAATTATCAAATATGTAGTTTAGAATGATTCAGACAATGCAAATGTAGCTTAATTTAAATCTATTAGCTAAATTTATATGGCCCTGCATGGCCTAGCGCGTTAAGGTATGCACTTCGTAATCTGAGGGTCGCGGGTTCGCGCCCGAATCGTGCCAAATATGCTCGCCCTCCCAGCCGTGGGGCCGTTTGACGGTCAATCTCCCTATTCGTTGGTAAAAGAGTAGCCCAAGAGTTGGCGGTGGGTGGTGATGACTAGCTGCCTTCCCTCTAGTCTTGCACTACTAAATTAGGGATGGCTCGGTGCAGTGGGCTAACAACCTACTCATTTAAATATCTGTTCATGAAACCGCAAGTGATTGCGGCCCTATGTTCCATGACGGAATCGAGTGGTAGGTGAATGATGAGATGAATGAATGAACTAAATTTATAGATTGGAAGTGAGATTGATATGTGAGGATTATAGGAGCCGGTAGGAACATACTACAATAATTGTTTATGTTAGTTTTTCTATCATTGTAATACACTTGCACCGGAGAACGTTATCCTACTTAAGCAGGATGGCTACAATTGTTACTACCATCTTTAGATGTTACAAACAAACGGATTACTAGCAAGTAGCTGAGATTCAGTATGACTACGAACCAGGTGCGTACCCAGCACTACAGAGGATTTTATTTTCCAATACAATGTGCGCTTTATTTTCTACCCTATTAATGTACGTGATTTACATAAAAACGTTCGTGTTCATTTTAAAAACTGAAAATAATGGACCTTTTCCACTACTGAATATTGGGGTGTTTGCGCGCGCGCGCGCACACACACACACATACTCGAGCTACGCCTCTACAATGACATATCGTCGCTACCACAAAATAGCTACATAAATCACGTCTTTCCAATGAACGTCGTAATGTTAGTAGACATAGTCTGAACACACAATAACTACGAATCATTTGGGTCAACAAACTGTACAGACGATCATATCAATCTAAGAAAAAACAACTATGTCTCCACGTGACCGCTAAAATATGTCGTTAACCATTGCAGATTAATTGTGACCCAAGTGTCCAGCAACAAATATATTATTCTTCGCTACTATTAACAAGTCCATTATTGTCCGTCATAAAGCAACTGTGACCCACGTGACCACTGAAATACATTTAATGTCTACTGCTGAATAACAAGTATGTATATTATTGACCACTAACATGAATATTACTATTCACAACCAAGTAACGTAACCTGCGTGACCGGCTGTTGTAAAGATGCAGCTAATCTTATTATTATGTTAAGAGTACCTATGTTAGCGACGAGTGTCGCTGACTGGTTATTATCCCTCTGGTCAGGATTGTTAATTGGACTTGTATAGAACCTTAACAACGTACCTGAAATGACTTATGATTCTAACTGAAGTAGGATCTATATAGAGCAGTAACAATGTACCCGAGAGCCCTAAAGCATAATTACTATTGGACCCTTATGTGTTAAAATGCAAAGCTTAGCAATGGGCTATCTGAAATTTGCCCACCATAATTATACAAATCCATATTTTTAGAATATAAGCCATCGAGCTTACAGCCGAATCAATGGAAGCTTATTTCGTAATGCCACAGTAGCCCCATGGTTAAGGAACTCGTTCCCAACCTGGGGTCGTGAGTTTGAATCCCGTCACCAAAAACGTCTTCATCGTTAGTGAGCAGAACACGACTACCTCATTGTGTAGCTCTGTGCTTAACAATTTAACAAATAATGCATCAACAAAAATTCCATTGTGCAAATATCACTTTACTTTACTGTTACTGAGAAAAAGTAAAAAAAAGAAAAGTGAAACTTGGAGTTTGTTATAAAAAAGGCTTAAATACACAAACATTTCATCTGAATATAGTTGGGTTTGTTCAGCTTTCCATCCGAACTTATTCTTTATATTTCTGTCTGCTGGAAGGAATTCAATATCTCGAGTTGACGCTTAAAATTGCAGCTGGACCTGTAATCTGGCAAAAGAGAAACCTGGTTTAAGCCAACATTCAAATTCGTAATAATTTTTTACAGAGCGTCGTGTAGCCATATATAAACAGACATTCAACACAGAAACACATCATGTGGCTCTTGCTACAGTGTTTCTAATTTGTCATATTCAATGGTTATCCAGTATTTTCAGCATAACTTACTTTCGCATAATTCGCACGAGTTGTTCAAATTTAAAAATGGAGAGCTTCCTCTACAACAGTTTAATTTGCAAAATAAATAAAATTACAAATACATAGTTAACATTCATAAACATTTAGCTTCTTCCTGTCGTTGTTCTCAAGAATGATGATGGAAAACTTTTCTCTACGGAACATGTTGGCAACCACGTTTTCCCAGTGTGGTGCTAAGCGTGTGTAATGATCTGGGTCGTCTTGGACCTCTTGTAGACAAACTTCTGTGGAAGAGTCTGGAAACATCATTTTTACAAGCTGTGTGAAGTGACCCGCCACGGTTAAGGAAAGGTTGTGTTTGGCAATGAATTGGCAAACGGAGTCTCGGCTGGACTACTTGGTCCACATTACCGTTGTTGCTGCCAAACGTCTTGCTTCTGTTTGTGGGATGGGGTCTGAATGTGTTTAATGAAGTCATTCCTGCCACCATAAGGAATCTTGAAGTCCAGTTTATAGGAGCTGCAACGGGCACAGTCTGTTATCTTCTCGTTTGATGTGCACCACCTAAAATAAGATGTTTTATACATAGCGGCTTTAAATAAAACTAATACAACAAAGCTCACACGAGCTTTTGACCGACAAACTAAAAAGGCAAAACAAAATCACCTGAATTTCGTTATCCGTGCGTTTTAAAATTTAATGAGGTACGGGGTCTGTTTTCCGGGTGACGATTTTGAAGGAAATAACACGTGTTTAGGAATTTTGAAGATCCGTTGACGACTAAACAGTACTAATCAATAATTTGAATAAACACGGGTGTACACAAACCACCAACTGTAGATCGTACGTCCAGACACTGCACGGATGATTTTGCGAAGGTGAGTTCTGTTAGGAGTTTGTACGGCCCGGCAGGGCCAGGTGGGTTAAGGCGTGCGACTCGTAATCTGAGGGTTGCGGGTTCGCATCCCCTTCGCACGAAACATGTTCGTCCTTTCAGCCGTGAGGGCGTTATAATGTGACGGTTAATCCCACTATTCGATTGTAAAAGAGTAGCCCAAGAGTTGGCGGTGGGTGATGAGAACTAGCTGCCTTCCCTCTAGTCTAACACTGCAAAATTAGGGACGGCTAACGCAGATAGCCCTCGAGTTAAACAAGTTAGGAGTTTGTATTAATTTGTTGGAATACTCGATGCGATCCCGAAGGGGGCGGAAAATATTATAAATTTATTATTGAAATTTTGTAATATCTAGTGTTTCTGTTAATGATAAAATAAAAATATAATTTTAATTCATATACAGTTTATAATAATTCAGTAAATTTAATGCGAGAAAGCAATTTTAACGACATTCATAAAGTTCAGAACATTTTTATTTAAAGAAAAAACATTATCATGAAAATAACAAAAACTTAAATTAAAAATACAAAATTTGTAAGATAAGGAAAGTTAAAGAGCGAAAGAAGACTGATAAAAGGCAAGATGTCCAAAATGAAAAATAATACATTATTTTTATTTATAATTTATCTATAAAATTAATGTTTATTTGCTAATAATCAACTTCAGTTTTCACTTTCATCTTTTAATTCACACTGAGATGAAGACATGCTGCTAGTTATAAAGTGTGTATGTTTTTATCATAGCAAAGCCACATTGGGCTATCTGCTGAGCCCATCGTGCTAGATAGAATCTCTGACTTCAGCGTTGTAAATCAGTAGACTTACCCCTGTAGTTGCGGGTGCAGTTGTAAAGTAAATCGATGACACTGACATAAGATGTGCTCATGATTGATGACGGACAGCAAAACAGAAACACAAATAACATTATTTATTATATACACTATCTGTGAGTACTGATACGGAATCAAAAACTGTATAAAAAAAATATTAGATAATGTCGACGTTTTTCATACCGTTATTAAATCACTTATGACCTCGTCAGGTGATAATTTCGGCCCGGCATGGCCAGGTGGTTAAGGTACGCCACTCGTAATCCGAGAGTCGTACCAAACATGCTCACCCTTTCAGCTGTGTGGGCGTTATAATTCAATGGTCAATCCCACTATCTGTTTTTAAAAGAACAGCCCAAGAGTTGGCGGTGGGTGGTGATGACTAGCTGTCTTTCCTTTACCCTTACACTACTAAATTAGGGAAGGCTAACGCAGTTAGCCACCGTGTAGCTTTGCGTGAAATTAAGAACAAACCAAACTTCCACAAAGCGGGATAATAAATTATCATATTAAAAAATAATAATTGTTTGGAATGCAGTAAAATTGCAAAATTGTTTTTCTGTTTGCCAAGGAGATAAGTGGTTTGGTTTCAATTTCCTGTAAAGGTACGCGAGAGCTATCTGCGCTAGCCAGACCTAATTTAGTAGTGTAAGACTAGAGGAGAGGCATCTAGTTATTACTACCCCCTTCCAATTAGGCTACTATTTTACCAACGAATAGTAGGATTAACCGAACGTTACAACGCCCCCACGACAGAAAGTGCTGGCATGTTTAGTGTAACGGGATTCGAACCTGTGATTCTCGGATTACGTGTCGAGTGCCTTAACCACCTGGCTGTGCCGGGCCCTGCTTGTGGACGATAATGGGTCCACCGCTAGTACAGTGGTAAGTCTACGGATTTACAACGCAAAGATCAGGGGTTCGATTCCTCTCTGTGGACCAAACAGATAGCCCGATGTGGCTTTGCTATAAGAAAACACACATACACACACACGATAATGGAGTTATTTAATTGATTAATTACTCGTATCTTTGACCTCGAGGCTTTAAAACGTTGAAATGTGCTCAGTGTGTTTTTATTCTAGGACAGAAAATTCTTAAATAAAATAACCTTGCACATTGTTCGACAGTCTCCACTCATCAGACAAAAAATTACAGTATTCGAGACAGCCGATTCTCTGTAATGAAGCAGAAGTATTCCCTATTTCAAAGTTTTTTTGGACAAAATCTAAAAGACAAAGTAGTCCACGTACGCCTTTTGGAAGCTTCCAGCTACTAAAAAAATCCATTCTAATTGTGTTAATATGCATAAAGAAAGTTCACTGTTGAAATGACGTAACCATCAACAGAACTTGTTCTTCTCAAAACTGAACTTCATTAGATCAGCAATTATAGATTCTTTGTCTGTAAAGCAATATTATATCGCATAAAACCTATCTCAAGTCATATTTCGGTATCAAATAAAGTAAAAAAGAATTTGGAGACATTAATAATAGAAAATTACTGAAGACATATATGAGTATACATTTATATATATTTGTTTTAGTTATTTTATGAAACATTTTAATTACAGGCATTATGAGAATGTCCTTATGAATACCATTTTTTATTTATTTTTTGAATAATAATAAAAGGCCTACTTGTTTGTGTGACCGTAATATCTCAAAGAGAAAATAACATCGGGACCTTAAACTTCGTACGCATAGTAAGGGGATACATTTGTATTCTCAATACCTCGTGAGGTACACGTGTACGTTTACAGATTGAAGGCCGCAAATCATTTGGATACTGTGGATGTGTACCGGGATATTAAGTATTATATTTGACTCAAAAAATGGCCACTTTTTGACCTATAAGCTCTTAAGCCTAATTATTCTGCTTTACGAAGGTCTACAGAAAAGTGTCTTCTGTGAGAAGAAAAAACTTCTCACATTCTGAATAAACAACGTGTGGATGTTTCCTGCGAAATACTAGTGCTTGAATGATCATGTTAATAAACTTTGAACAATAATAGAAGATGTAAGACTGTTTTATTATAATCATCTACATCCCTCTTCAAAGGAATTTATTTAGTTTTTCAGTTTTTTATTAGAAGTTTTTCTTCCTTTCTGCATAATTAAATTACATTAAAGCACAGTTTTACAAAGTCTATTACTCTTAAAATGGGTTTGAATTTATAATTACATGTTAAAAACGTTAGCTGGAGATTTGTAAATGTTCTTGTATTGGTGATAAAATGAAAATGTACATTTAAAGAGTTGTATTTTAAAATACTGTTGTCAACTGCTCCATTAAACACATTTTTGCTTTTCCTGTCTTCTGAAATTACATGTATTATTTTTCTGTGAAAGTTTCTATTTTCTTTTATAAATGTACTGTACAGAGCACAGATACAGCAAAGATATTGTGAAGTTTTGTGTTTGAGAAAAACGTCACAAGTTTTCATAATAAATACATCTACACACACGCACACACAAACAACTTTCTATTATTTTTCTAACTTATAAAATCTAGGGTAAAACAATACTCTCCTTCCAAAATAGTACTAATATTTATGAGGAGAATGTAATGTAAATATTTAATTTTTATTGGACAAAAATGCCTTCTGAAATAAGTAATAAAGCAAAAGGTATATCATAAAACAAAATCATTTGAAATATGAAAGACATCAAATAGGAATGTTTGATTGTTGGTAAAACAAAAATAAATTTAATAACTAAATCTTAATAAAAATGATAAAACAGCTTTGTTTATAAAACAATAAGTATATAATATGATTATTAAAGATAATTTTATAAATAATTTCATAAACCTCTATTTTACTTTTATTTGTTGATATTATACAGTTAACTTATTAATTTATAAGAAGGTATGTTTGTTTGTTTGTATTCTTGATTGATTTATCACTTGTAACATTACAAAACTCTCCTAATCTACTTATGATTGTGAATATTATAAATACTACCATATCCATATAGTCCTTTATAACTCACATGTGATTCCATTATTTGACAAACATTCTATGTGTCTTAATTTCTTCATCTTTACATCACTAAGTTTTTTGTTTATGAATTTTTATTTTCATTTATTTTTGTTTGTTAGTATTGATTATTAAATCTTTACAAACATATTCCAGTAGGTTTTATTATCTACTTTATGTAATGTTCTTAAACTGAGGTCATATCTTTACTTGCTTTAAATAAGGAAAAATATTAGGTTTCATAAAGGTGGATATATCAAATTTGTGCCTTGGGTTTACTTTTCTCTGACACAACTTGGTAACTAAGATGTTATAATTAACTCTTTACAAAATAGTACAATAATGATAAAATCAGTTTATCACTAATTCCAAATGGAAGGCCTGGTACAGCCAGATGATTAAGACACTCGACTTGTAATCTGAGGGTCGCGGGTTCGAATCCTTGTCACACTAAACAAGATCGCCCCTTTTAGCCGTGGGGGCGTTACAATGTGACGGTCAATCCTACTATTCGTTAGTAAAAGGGTAGGCTAAGAGTTGGCGGTGGGTGGTGATGACTAGGTGCCTTCCCTTTAATCTTACACTACTAAATTAGGGACGACTAATACGGATAGCCGTCGAGTAGTTTTACGCGAAACTCAAAATAAAACAAACCACATGCAGTGAGGAAACTATTTTTCACTCCTCAGACAAAGATTTTTAGAGTTTTAGATCTCAAACTTGCGGCTCAAATACCGGAAATATTCTAGTTTTTAATAATTACTTTAGTGGAACAGATCTCAAACCAAATAAGTTATTCTTATTTAAGTTATTTCACTCTGCTACCGCTAGAAGGATAAATATACATTTTGTTCTTTGTTTAAAAATAGACTGTTTAAATAAATAAAACACATTAAAATGTTATATGAAATTATACATTTTGTGATGTCCTCCGATGGGAAGTCCACGAATTTATAACGCTAAAATTCAGGATTTGATTCCTCACTTAAACATAACAGATATAACTCAAAGTAGCTCTGCTCAAAAACGAAAAAAAGTTTCAGATTTTCGTTTTAAAAGTTTTGTATTTTATAACCCCTGTCCCCAAAAAGACTAGGAAGAATTCGAACCCAAGACACTACACAAATGAGAGACACTTTTACACGTAAGTAGTTGTAACGAATCTCAATTTTCAATATATGATCCGGCATGGCCTAGCGAGTTAAGGCGTGCGACTCGTAATCCGAGGGTCAGGGGTTCGCGCCTGAGTTGCGCTAAATATGCTCGCCCTCCCAGCCGTGGGGGCGTTATAATGTGACGGTCAATCGTAAAAAGAGTAGCCCAAGAGTTGGCGGTGGGTGGTGATGACTAGCTGCCTTCCCTCTAGTCTTACACTGCTAAATTAGGGACGGCTAGCACAGATAGCCCTCGAGCAGCTTTGTGCGAAATTCCAAAAAACAAACAAACAATATATGATCAATGGAATAGTAGAGGGAGAGCAAGCATGTTTAGCGCGAAGGGGATGCGAACCCGCGACCCTCAGATTACGAGTCGCACTTCTTAACACACTTGGCCATGCCAGGCCGCATACTGTTGTAACCTAAAGAAATATTGTTGGGGACCACAACTTCGTGTGGGTTGTATATCCCGTACAAGAGACTGTAAAGAAATGTTGCGCATGATCACTAGTTGTTGCGGGTTGTGTGATACATGCTATACCCTGTTGTGGAGTTAAAAGACCGATTTTAAATACTTTGATTTAGACGAAAGAAATTAGGGTACATTTATCTCATACGTGTGTGTTTTGTAACTTTATACATTTTTTGAGAACTATTTGAATGACATCTTACGCTATCCTGAAAGCATGCGATGCCAAAAATTCTGGGAAAATTGATGTTATTGTGAAATGATACCTCTTGGCGACTATTTTAAGCGCTGTGAAATCTGATGTTGCTAAGGGCATTGTGTATCACACCTCCATGGCGTGTTTTTCACATGTGAATTTTGTTTTCAGTTTTATCAACATTAATAAAAGAATGAGTTTTAAGTGTAAACAAAAGATAAGAACGTTCGTGGACCACTCAAAGTAGAGATAATTTTGATGTGTTTAATTACAGAGAAAGTGCAGAAATAGAAGATAAAAGGGAAAAAGATAAAAGCATCGTGGAACAGCACTTGATGATAAACTTAAAACAACAAGTAATCTACTCATGAGCAATTTTACATTTAAATTACTTCCATGTTTCACAAGTTTTTAAAAACTTATAAAATAAACAATCACGATATTTGTTTGTATCAGCTTGTTAATATCTCACAACATGTGTGCTACACTTTTTAAGCCAATGGTATATAAGACCCCGCAACTTTTAAGAGAGGAGTAAGACTCCTAATTAGAAGGAAGTAGTTAAAAATGTATCTGACCCTGTCTAGCTCCTCAATGACCTAAAAGTCCAGCATACAGAATCGAAGCGTGACTTATTATCGTCGTATGTTTGAAAAAATAAAAGGCTTTCATTTATAGACTCAGAAATTGTGTATTTGGTTGTGCCTTTCTATCATATAGTGGGCTGGAAAGCTAACAACAAGAGGTGAGTTTTCATCTTACTTACCAACATATGATAGTACCTTATTTTTTTATTTCAATTAATTATTTACTGGGGAGGAGGGTCACCTTCCCACAACTGTTTGCAGGCAGTAAAAGGTGATACAGATGTGGGGCGTTGTGGGCTTGAGCACCCACATATCGCTCTCCTAATTTTTATTTCTAATTCTATATCTAATGCTACTCTTTATTTCCTATTTAAGACTGGCGAATAGAGGTTAATTACTGGAAGACGGTGTATCCCCACCGCAATGTGGTTCCTATTTTGGAGTCACCTCCAAACATAGGGTACATTTTATAATCCCACATTGTAGCTTGTAACCTGGGATTTTTCCAAATTAATGCATCGTTTTTGTTTATTTTGTTTATGTTTCGGGACGTTTTTTGAGTTATAACAAACTAATATATGTATGTATTTACACACACATACACATGTTAAATTAAGATAGTTTCAGTTTTTGTACAAGATAGGCCTACAAACGTCTTTTCTCGTCATAATTTTTGGCCAATACTAAAAACGTTACTCTGATTTAGTAATAATTATCCAATATTATTGTGATTACCCTCAGATACACTTCAAGCTATGTGATAAGTTCAGTAATCTCAAGATAAAGGAATGTATCTTGTAGGCATATTTAAAAATGACCAGAGTAGGCCTATTTGAAAACGACCAATTTAATTCGCAAGAAATACAAGTCTCTTTAGATTCTCAAACTATATGGCATTACAAAAGACTTTTCAGTCTACGTAAACTTAACAACCATCTCAGTATTTATTAAAGTATAAATGCTAACCAGTTAATTGAATTAACGGTTCACGTAATGTAACTCCTTAAGGCAGTGATTCTAAACTTGGGTTCAATCGAACCCTAGGGGTTCGGTGAGTCAATCTCAGGAGTTCGGCAGAGGTCAAGACACACACTGTGTGTCTTAACATAAATTAGACCTTTATTACGTACGCTTATATTCGATGAAGAACTAAATTGACACTTGCGAACTTTTTACTTTACTTTAGTTATTGTTAAGTTTTACTGACTTAATTGTAGCAACAAATAAATATATACTGTTACTTTACAACCTGACGTTAGATATTTTTATTTTGTTGAACATATTGCTGTCTAAAATATATAATAAAGTGCACTCACGTTTGTGTATACGTATACACATTCAGATAGTAAGGTGCAGATACATTTTCAGGCCAAACGAAAACTTATTATTGTAAGAGAAATAAACACCTATGTACGAAATATTGACGTTTTAGTCTTAAGAAAAATATTTATTATCTTTCATTTTGCTCATAACTTACTTAATAAGTCTGTGATTTTACACGCTTATCGGAACAAAACTATAATATAAACTATTTTAGAACTGGAAAAATAACTCGATTTTTAGCTCGAACGCTCAACTTGGAAACCTTAAAAACAAAAACGATGAGGATTTTGGTGAAAGAGTTTTATTTCAGTTCTGGTCACAATTAATGAATCGTCAAAAGAACACGTAATCTTTATTGTATATAAATTATTAAAGTAATATATGTGACGTGTTTGTTTAGCTACGTTATGTATATTATAATTATAACATTAGAACAACAATAATAATATTTTATACATTGTAAAAAGCACATCACGGCAGACTCGAAAAACAGAACATCATAAGTAGTTTTATAATTTAACGCATATTTTAATATCAATCAATTAAGAATATTAACGCCGAAGAAGCTGCAAAAGAAGCGAAACGTTGATTTAAATAAAAATATATTTTATATTTATCTGTAATTTGAAGGTCGGTTTTTCTTGAGTTTTATCAAAGTATTAACATAAAAAATTGCAAAAATTATGTTTCCTCCTAACAACAATTATCCACCTGATATTGTTGACACGTCACGTTGCTAAGAGTAAAACCTTAGAATTCAGTTCTGCAGAGGAGTACTAAAGATATTATAAGATAAGTTCTAGAGAAAATGGATTGCCTTTCTTTTTGCATTAGTCGTTCAATTTTTATTTACTATCAGTCGATAGAAACATCACTGCCACTATCAAAGTTATATCTTCTTTTTCTTTATGGTATTTTAGTGGTGTTGGCTTTAATTTATTTAAAGCTTAGTAGATCAACCAACATAATATATTTGCCAAAGACTACTATGTTCATGATATTTTCCCTGTGCGCTATAATTTCACTAATTGTGGGCACACTTCTCTTTGAAATCGTGTTCCTCACATATATACAAAAAATAACGCATGAAGCAAATAACCATAGCTGGAAATTAAAAAGCATTCTCATCTCAATTATGAACAAAATATACCCTGATTTTGGGTAAGTCACGAGACTTGACAATGTTTAACTTTTATAAATAGCTTGATTATGTCATGGCAGAAGTATTTCACTGTGAAAGATATATGGAATTAGCTGTATCTTTAAACATGTAATGCAATCAATAATTAACAAAACATCTTTTGTGATTTTACAAATTACTGTATGTTTACATCCATGTAATTGTAGTTCCTGGTCCTAGATATTTCTACAATCACGTGTGTCTATACTATCGGCAGGTATATGAGACTAATGGTTTATTCTCCATGTTTCAAAAACCACAGAACTTATTATTTAACACAGTTAAATCTGCTTTCTATTGTCAGTTATCCTGATTATAGAAGATGTCATCAAGGGTGCTCAGAGGAAGGTTCGTATTTACATAACCTGAGGAACATTATAATCTACTATGCCGGATTTACAATATTCATATGTCTTGGATTATGTCTGCTACTCCTTCAGGTGATAAAGGTGAGATTTTAACTCAAATCTTGTAACTATTATATGTACTGAAAATCTCTCAGCCAATTATACAATAGAGTAAAAACCGTCATTCGAACAACACTGAATGATTATCTGTTTAAATACTTATTGATGATTGGACACTAACTGAATGTTAGAATTATGTTTCACCAACAGCGGGGCTCGGCACGGCCAGATGGGTTAAGCCGTTCGATTCCTAATCTGAGGGTCGCGGGTTCGAATCCCAGTCGCGCCAAATATGCTTGCCCTTACAACCGTATGAGCGTTACAAATGTGACGGTCAATCCTACTGTTCGTTGGTAAAAGAGTGAGTAGTGATAACTAGATGCCTTCCCTCTTGTCTTACACTGCTAAATTAGAGACAGCTAGCGCAGATAGCCCTCGAGTAGCTTTACGCGAAATTCAAAACAAACAATATAATTAATCTTTGCTGACAAACGTATATTTGTGTGGTTAATTGTTGTTTTATAATACTTTATATAATTCAATTTATGTAGTCCGTATTGGTGTAGACGTTTCCTTACTAATAATAAACGACTTTATAATTCCAAATTTGTGTGTCTTTAAGTACAAAACTATACAAAGGACTATCTGTGCTCAGCCCACAACGAGTATCGAAACCTAATTTTTAGCAGCATAATCCCGCCGCTTTGCTAACGGGAGCCTACAAATTTCTTACTTGTCTTTAATAGACACACAACATTTCGCTTTACAGCTTCGTCAGGAGTGTTCCAGTCAAACACGAACCGTAATTGGCAGTACAAAGCTTCCTTGTGTTTAATTAATATATTTCAAACTGTAGTGTTCATTGTTACTTTTGAGTTATTTTACTGATATTTTCCCACGGCAGTCTTGGTTTTAGTGTTGTTGTTCTTTTTTATTTACAATCTTAGGATTATATAATTCAAAAGCTTCTCTTTGATCATTTCACTGGCGTCAGAACATTGGGTTCACATTTGCTTTGTGAATACATCATTGGCTTTGAATTATTACTTTATCGTTACAAAATTAATAACTACGTGTCTTTAACAGTATACACAATTTATTCAAAATAGGAACTGAAAAACTGCTCACTTGTTGGACTGGATAGAAAACTGACAGACAAAGAAATCATGATAAAGTTAAGAAGTATTGTTTCTCATGGAGATCCCAATATGAAATATAGAAAAATATCAGAAATCGGCAATGGGTAAGTCTCATAGTAATAAGTATCTCAGCAGATTTTATTGTATTTAAAGTTATGATAAAATATGATAAATTGAGTGTGCTATGTGTTCTTATTAGAACTTGAGGCTTTGGATTGAGGTTCTGTATATGAGATTTTTTCCAAAGTAGTATCGCTTATGATTTTGCGAAAGGATTCAGAAAAAATAAATGTAACAGATAAAAACACAGCATTAATTAATTATAAGGTATTGTTTTACTTCAGCTGTATCTCTTAGTCAGCTTGTTTTTTAACGATGAATTAGAGAAAATAAAACAATACTTGATCAACATCAATAAGTTTCCTCCACAAACCGTAGAAAAAATTATACCCACACACCTAGATAGAAAGCAAAATCATCCAACAAAAGTAAATATATCTCACGAATAAAAAAATCACGAAACCTTATACTGCTGTATACCATATATTCCTGACATCAGCAAACAAATAACCAACATTTGGCAAAAACTGGTAATAAAATATGACATTCCAGTTAATACTAAATTTATTCAAAAACCAGGCACAAAACTGAGGTCTATGCAATGTAAGAACTGCACTGACAAACACCACACTAACATTATTTATAAAATACAATGTGATAACTGCCACGACTTCTATATTGGAGAAACAAGTAGAAAAATGGAAACCAGATTCAAAGAACATAAAAAGTCACCTTCACGCCTTTTCGAACACTGCAAGTCAAATAAACACAACATAACCATAGAAAACACTCAAATACTAAATAAAGAAACAAACATAAACAAACGCAAAATCAAAGAAGTCTTACTTATACCCAAAATAAACCAATATAAAGGAACGCCTTTATACTTATAGTAATATAATAAAATAAATAAAATTATATATTCAAACATGTAACACCGCCCTCTACATTCCGGGACTCAGTTACACAACCCCCTTTCAAACATGTGGTCAGCTACAGGTCAATTACCTCTATTTTTGTGAACCTGACGATGACGTTGTTCGCTCTTTTATGTAAAATATTTTCTCAACCCAAACGAGCCGTTTTTGCATTTAAATTTCTCAACAAGTGAGTTTCTCGACATCACTGATTGTCTTCAGTTCTGCTCACTATAAGCAGAAATATTTTTTACGCATGTCATATGCTTCCTGACGCTCCTTTCATGTGACCCAAGGAAAACCCTCCACTAGTAAAAACGCCGCATGTGCTTGTTAAGCATATAATTCTCTTTCTTCTGTTTTATCAGACTATAATTTCTTTTGTGGCAGAGTTCGTATTTAGAAGTTTAATATTGTTTTACCTAATTATAACTCGAGTAGCTGTACTTCTAAAGAGATTTATTTCAGTATACAGCTTAGGCCTTTATCTTTAATATACTATCCAATCATAATTGTTTTATTGTTATAATTTTTTCTTTCTCACACGTTTATATTCATCTATCAAAGAATTTGTTCGATCTATTATTTACCATTAATTTCAAAATTAATGTCACCACTTTGTGTGTCACACCACCAACAGTCACTTTTCCATTGGCGGCAGGTGAGACTGATCTGCCATTGGATTTATATGTGGATATTTTTACTGGTTGTTACATGGATCAACCATCTTCTATTGAATTTGAATCACTTTCTCAAGGACATGTCAAATCTCTCCAGTCTGAAGAATATCACACCCAGATTTTGTTATTTCTTCCAATGTCTCTGTAAGTGGAACCAGCTAGGCCTCGTATGGTCTTTCTGTACATGATTCTATAGAACCAGATAGGCCTTGTATGGTCTTTTTGTACATGATTCTATGGCTTGTGTTGTTCCATCCGTCTCTCCAATTTTCTGTGATCTCTGTCCTCCTATTTTACATGGTATTTCTTCTTGTCCTTATTTAGTCTTTCCTCTGATATTATAGTTTTTGCATAATATTTTGCTTTCCAATTTAGTTGAGGGTGCCAACATGTCTCACTTGACATAGTCTATCATCAGTTTGGTAAGTATAAACCATGTTACTGATACTTTGCAATATCGCATGGAATCCTTTGCTGTTTCTTTCTTGATAGATTGTTTGTTGCAGTGTAAACCACGACAAACTCCTATTCCTGTTCTAGTCCTTTTCAGACCTCACCTGTTCCTTCTTTTAGGGGTTCTGTATCTCGTTATTTTCGTTGAGGATCAGCGTGTGTATCAGGTTCTATCAGATGGACTTTTACTGCAGTTTCTTTCACCACCTTCTATATCCACGGGCCCCACTTCCTTTTCTCCGTCTCAGGATTCTGTTACCAATCAACAGCAGTCAAATGTGGTTGAAGCTTTTCTGTCATAGTAGGCCATCAGACGTGTCACTGATGTTTCTCTCAGTTTGTATTGCAGGTTTTTTCTATTCCCCTCTTTAAAAAAATGTAAACTGGCAACCAGTCATAAAATTATCCTACTTCAAAATATTTCTCAATCTCCTTTGTCTCACTATGAACTTTTTCTTTGCCATCAAATGAGTTTTCTTGCTGATTATGGATGACCAAGTTGGATGTTACGAACGTTAATTCACATATCCCAATAGTTATGATCATATCTTTGGTTTGTCCATCAATGGGTGAGTAAACAGTTGTGAACACCAACCTTTGGGCAGGTTTTGGCCACAGATGTTTTTGTTGCATAGTTTGAGTTTTTCTTGTCATCTCTATGATCTCGAGATGCATTTTCATGCCAACACGCAAGATGTCCATATCACTGTGTGCTATGTTTTGAGTATTTCAATCTTGTTGCATTTCATCTTTCTTGTTTTCACAAAATCGATCGAATGAAGTAGTTTGTTGAGCCTCTTTTTTTTCTAGTGGCTTTGACATCAGTGGGACACCTCACATTGATGTCTTTTCCACATCACACAACCACAAATTACTTCTGCTTTGTTCTGTGGTCCTTCGAAACTCTTCAGTCAGGATTGGACAAACGATTGTATGTTCATTGGTGCTTCATCCTGTCTTCTGTCGTCGTGTTTGGTTCCTTTTCTGATTCTTAGTGACCAAATCAGGCTTGTCCTGATAAGTAGTTTCATTTCTGTTATGTTCCATTTGTCCTTTATCCATGAAAGTTTATCAACAAGAATGAAATGTTTTTGGCTATTGGTCTCTGGGCCAGAGATTTCAGCTAATTGTCCAACTGTTCCTCATGTTGCTGAGTTTCTTACTTATTTTGTTATCAGAGATCTTCTATTTCTAGTTTTCAGGAGGCTTTGGCCCACGTCTTTCATTTTACCCAATATCATAGAGTTTGTTTCCCTTGTAATCTTCATATTGATAAATGTCTTCCAGTATCGTCTTCCTCTTATATGGGCTGCATTTCTGGACTGTGGTGTTAATATGGTTCTCCATTGCCTCAATTGAACTCACATTCCACCTGTTCCTTGTATTACCTTTCCCATGAGAGTTATTTCCTTCTCCTCTTATCTTATGGATGATGGTGGTTTGATTTATTTACCAGTGATGTTTCATGTACTCTTTATCATCCTACACATCTTCTCCTTTGTCTGAAACACTCTCTCCTTCCCCAAACCTCAATAGCTAGAGAGTACAACTTCTACTTTTAACTCATGTGCCTTCTTTCCATTTCTC
>VWRL01001732.1:0-23463 GCA_011833715.1 Carcinoscorpius rotundicauda | reverse complement strand
ATACAGAATAAAAAACTGTATCTTTCTGTGTATATACAGAATAAAAACAGTATCACTTGCTGTCTGTATACACATGAAAAACAATAACACTTGCTGTCAGTATACCAAGAACAGTATCATTTGCTCTATGTATACACAATAAAAACAGTATCACTTCCTGTCTGTATACACATAAAAAACGGTATCACTTGCTGTCTTTATACAGAATAGAAAAAGCATCATTTGCTGTTTATACACACAATAAAAACAGTATTCTTGCTGTCTGATACCCAATAAAAACAGTATCATTTCCCGTCTGTATACACAATAAAACTATATCTCTTGTTGTATGTATACACAATAAAAACATCATCACTTGCTGTCTATACATACATGAAAACAGTACACTTTCTGTCTGTATACACAGAAAAAACAGTATCACTTGCTGTCTGTTATACACAATAAATCAGTACACTTGGTGTATGTATACAAAAAAAACAGTATCACTTGCTGTCTGTATGCACAATAAAAACAGTTTCACTTGCTGTCTGTATAAAGAAAAAAACAGCATCACTTGCTGTCGTATACAGAATAAAAACTGTATCTTTTCTGTGTAGATACAGAATAAAAAACAGTATCAATTGCTCTCTGTGTACACAATAAAAACAGTATCACTTTCTGTCTGTATACACAATAAAAAACAGTATCAATTGCTATGTGTAAACACAATGAAAACAGCATTTCTTGCTGTCTGTATACCAATAAAACAGTATCTTCCCGACTATATACACAATAAAAACTATATCTCTTGTTGTATGTATACACAATAAAAACATCATCACTTGCCGTCTATACATGCAATGAAAACAGTACACTTGCTGTCTGTATATACAAAAAAAAACAGTATCACTTGCTGTCTGTATGCACAATAAAAACAGTTTCACTTGCTGTCTGTATAAACAATAAAAACAGCATCACTTGCTGTCTGTATACAGAATAAAAACGATATCACTTCTGTGTATATTCAGAATAAAAACAGTATCAATTGCTGTCTTTATAGACAATAAAATCAGTACACTTGCTGTATGCATACACACAAAAAACATTATCACTTGCTGTCTGTATACACAATAATAACAGCATCACGTGCTGTCTGCATACACAATGAAAACAGTAACTCTTGTATTTGGTATACATAAAAAACGGTATCATTTGCTCTATATATACACAATAAAAATAGCATCACTTGTTGTGTGTATCAGAATAAAACTAGATTCACATGCTGTCTGTATGCAAAAAAAACACTATCACTTCCTTCCTGTATAAAGAATAAAAATAGATACATTTGCTGTTATACACAGATAAAAAACAGTATTACTTGCTAACTGTATACACAATAAAACTGTATCACTGCTCTCAGTACACACAATGAAAACAGTATCACTTGCAATGTGTATGCACAATAAAAACAATATCACTTACTGTGTGTATACACAAAAAAACAGTATATCACTTGCTGTGTGTAAATACAATGAAAACAATCGCACTTCCTGTCTTTATACACAATATAAACGGTATCACTTGCTGTCTGTATACAGAATAAAATAGCATCATATGCTTGTTTATACACACAATAAAAACAGCGTCACTTTGCTTCTGTATAAACAATGAAAACGGTATTTTTTACTGATTTATACACAATCAAAATAGTATCATTTGCTCTCTGTATTACGAAAAAACGGGTTCACTTGCTGTCTGTATACACAAGAAAAACAGTATCACTTGCTGTCTATACACACAATGAAAAAAGTATCACTTGCTGTCTTATACACAATAAAACAGTGTCACTTGCTGTCTGTATACACAATAAAAATAGTGTCACTTGCTTTTTGTATAAACAATGAAAACAGTATCACTTGCTGTCTGTATACACAATAAAAACAGTGTCACTTGCTGTCTGTATACACCATAAAGTGTCACTTTGCTATTTGTATAAACAATAAAGCAGTATCACTTGAGGCTGTATACACAATAAAAACAGTAAAATTGCTGTATGTATACCCAATAACAATAGTATCACTTGCTGTCTGTATACAAATAAAAATAGCATCATTTGCTGTTGATAAACACAATAAAAAACAGATATTCTCTTTGTATACACAATAAAATAGTATCACTGCTCTCTACACACACAATAAAAACAGTATCTCTTACTGTGGGTATACACAATAAAACAGTATCACTTGCTGTCTGTAAACAATAAGAACTGTATCACTTCCTCACTGTATACACAATAAAAACAGTATATTTTGTCCTCTATATACACAATAAAATTAGTACAGTTGCTGTATGTATAAACCATAAAACGGTATCACTTGCTGTATTTATACACAATAAAAACAGCAACATTTGCTGTCTGTATACAGAAAAAAACAGTATGACTTGCTGTCTGTATAAACAACAGACACGGCACAGTTGCTGTGTGTATAGAGAATAAAAATAGCATCATTTGCTGTTGATACACACAATAAAAACAGTATCAATTGCTGTCTATATACAATAAAAAACAGTATCTATGCTGAATGTATGCACAATAAAATCAGTTTTACTTGCTTTTTGTACACACGATAAAAACAGTATCACTTGCTGTGTGTAAATACAATAAAAACGTATCACGTCCTTACTCTATACACAATAAGAACGGTATCACTTGCTGTCTGTTTACACAATAAAAACAATATCTCTTTGTATGTATACACAATAAAAACAGCAATATTTGCTGTCTCTATACACAATAAAAATAGTATCACTTGCTCTCTGTACAAAAAAAACGGTATATCTTGCTGTTTGTATACACAATAAAAACTGCATCACTTGCTGTCTATACACACAATGAAAACACTACACTTGCTGTCTATATACACATTAAACACAGCGTCACTTGCTGTCTGTATACACAATAAAAACAGCAACATTTGCTGTCTGTAAACACAATAAAAACAGTATGACTTGCTCTCTGTATACACAACAGAAACGGCATCAGTGTTTGAATGCACATAAAACAGTATAACTTCCTGTCTGTATACAGAATAAAAATAGCATCATTTGCTGTTTATACACACAATAACAACAGCATTATTTGCTGTCTGTACACACAATAAAAACAGTTTCACTGCTCTTTATACACACAATAAAAACAATATCAGTTGCTGTGTGTATACACAATAAAACAGTATGACTTGCTGTCTGTATACACAATAAAAACTTCATCACTTGCTCTTGTATAGACAATAAAAACATTGTCATTTGCTGTCTGTATACGCAATTAAAAATTGTATCATTTGCTGTCTGTATACACAATAAAAACAGAATCACTTTCCGTCTGTACACACAATAAAACAGTATCTTTGCTCTCTATACACACAATAAAAACAGTATCACTTGCTCTCTGTACACACAATAAAACCGTATCACGTGCTGTCTGTATACACAATGAAAACAGTAACTCTTGTATTTGGTATACATAAAAAACGGTATCATTTGCTCTATATATACACAATAAAAATAGCATCACTTGTTGTGTGTATACACAAAAAAACAGTATCACTTGCTGTGTGTAAATACAATGAAAACAATCGCACTTCCTGTCTTTATACACAATATAAACGGTATCACTTGCTGTCTGTATACAGAATAGAAATAGCATCATTTGCTGTTTATACACACAATAAAAACACCGTCACTTGCTGTCTGTATAAACAATGAAAACGGTATTTTTTACTGATTGATACACAATCAAAATAGTATCATTTGCTCTCTGTATATACGAAAAAACGGGTTCACTTGCTGTCTGTATACACAAGAAAAACAGTATCACTTGCTGTCTATACACACAATGAAAAAAGTATCACTTGCTGTCTGTATACACAATAAAAACAGTGTCACTTGCTGTCTGTATACACAATAAAAATAGTGTCACTTGCTTTTTGTATAAACAATGAAAACAGTATCACTTGCTGTTTGTATACACAATAAAAACAGTGTCACTTGCTGTCTGTATACACCATAAAAATAGTGTCACTTGCTATTGTATAAAAAAAAACAGTATCACTTGAGGCTGTATACACAATAAAACAGTAAAATTGCTGTATGTATACCCAATAACAATAGTATCACTTGCTGTCTGTATACAAAATAAAATAGCATCATTTGCTGTTGATACACACAATAAAAACAGTATTACTTGCTCTTTGTATACACAATAAAAATAGTATCACTGCTCTCTACACACACAATAAAAACAGTATCTCTTACTGTGGGTATACACAATAAAAACAGTATCACTTGCTGTCTGTAAACACAATAAGAACTGTATCACTTCCTCACTGTATACACAATAAAAACAGTATATTTTGTCCTCTATATACACAATAAAATTAGTACAGTTGCTGTATGTATAAACAATAAAAACGGTATCACTTGCTGTATTTATACACAATAAAAACAGCAACATTTGCTGTCTGTATACAGAATAAAACAGTATGACTTGCTGTCTGTATAAACAACAGACACGGCACAGTTGCTGTGTGTATAGAGAATAAAAATAGCATCATTTGCTGTTGATACACACAATAAAACAGTATCAATTGCTGTCTATATACACAAAAAAACAGTATCTATTGCTGAATGTATGCACAATAAAATCAGTTTTACTTGCTTTTTGTACACACGATAAAACAGTATCACTTGCTGTGTGTAAATACAATAAAAACAGTATCACGTCCTTACTCTATACACAATAAGAACGGTATCACTTGCTGTCTGTTTACACAATAAAAACAATATCTCTTTGTATGTATACACAATAAAAACAGCAATATTTGCTGTCTCTATACACAATAAAAATAGTATCACTGCTCTCTGTACAAAAAAAACGGTATATCTTGCTGTTTGTATACACAATAAAACTGCATCACTTGCTGTCTATACACACAATGAAAACACTACACTTGCTGTCTATATACACATTAAACACAGCGTCACTGCTGTCTGTATACACAATAAAAACAGCAACATTTGCTGTCTGTAAACACATAAAAACAGTATGACTTGCTCTCTGTATACACAACAGAAACGGCATCAGTGTTTGAATGCACATAAAACAGTATAACTTCCTGTCTGTATACAGAATAAAAATAGCATCATTTGCTGTTTATACACACAATAACAACAGCATTATTTGCTGTCTGTACACACAATAAAAACAGTTTCACTGCTCTTTATACACACAATAAAAACAATATCAGTTGCTGTGTGTATACACAATAAAAACAATATGACTTTCTGTCTGTATACAGAAAAAAAACAGCATCACTTGCTATCTATACACACAATAAAAACAGTACATTCGCTGTTTGCATACACGATAAAAACAGCGTCACTTGCTGTCTGTATACACAATAAAAACGTTATCACTTGCTGTCTGTATACACAATAAAAACAGTATCACTTGCTCTTTGTTCACACAATAAAAACAGTATCACTTGCTACGTGTATACACAATAAAGACAGTATCATTTGCTGTGTATACACAAAATGAAAAATATACACTTGCTGTCTGTATACACAATAAAATCAGTGTCATTTGCTGTCTGTATACGCAATTAAAAATTGTACCAACTGCTGTCTGTATAAACAGTAAAAACAGTATCGTTTGCTGTCTCTATACACAATAAAACAGAACACTTGCTGTATGTATACACAATAACAACAGTATTACTTGCTGTCTGTATACACAATAAAAACAGTATCACTGCTCTTTATACACACAGTAAAAACAATATCAGTTGCTGTGTGTATACACAATAAATACAGTATCACTTGCTGTCTATATACACAATAAAAACATTATCACTTGCTGAATGTATGCACAATAAAATCAGTTTCACTTACTGTTTGTACACACGATAAAAACAGTATCACTTCCTGTGTGTAAATACAATAAAAACAGTATCACTTCCTGACTCTATACACAATAAGAACGGTATCACTTGCTGTCTGTTTACACAATAAAAACAATATCTCTTTGTATGTATACACAATAAAAACAGCAATATTTGCTGTCTCTATACACAATAAAAATAGTATCACTTGCTCTCTCTATAAAAAAAACCGGTATATCTTGCTGTTTGTATACACAATAAAAACTGCATCACTTGCTGTCTATACACAGAATGAAAACAGTACACTTGCTGTCTATATACACATTAAAAACAGCGTCATTTGCTGTCTGTATAAACAATAATAACGGTATCACTTGCTGAATGTATACACAATAAAAACAGCAACATTTGCTGTCTGTATACACAATAAAAACAGTATGACTTGCTCTCTGTATACACAACAGAAACGGCATCAGTGTTTGAATGCACAAAAAACAGTATAACTTCCTGTCTGTATACAAAATAAAAACAGCATCATTTGCTGTTTATACACACAATAAAAACAGTATCACTTTCTGTCTGTATACACAATAAAAACAGTATCAATTGCTGTCTATACACACAATAAAAACAGAGTCACTTACCCTCTGTACACACAATAAAAAAGCATCACTTTCTATCTGTATACACAATAAAAATAGTATCACTTGCTGTCTGTATACACAATGAAAACAATAACACTTGCTGTCAGTATACACAAGAACATTATCATTTGCTCTATGTATACACAATAAAAACAGTATCACTTCCTGTCTGTATATACAATAAAAACGGTATCACTTGCTGTCTTTATACAGAATAGAAAAAGCATCATTTACTGTTTATACACACAATAAAAACAGTATTTCTTGCTGTTTATGCACACAATAAAAACAGTATTTCTTGCTGTCTGTATACCCAATAAAAACAGTATCATTTCCCGTCTGTATACACAATAAAAACTATATCTCTTGTTGTATGTATACACAATAAAAACTATATCTCTTGTTGTATGTATACACAATAAAAACATCATCACTTGCTGTCTATACATACAATGAAAACAGTACACTTTCTGTCTGTATACACAGAAAAAACAGTATCACTTGCTGTCTGTATACACAATAAAATCAGTACACTTGGTGTATGTATACAAAAAAAACAGTATCACTTGCTGTCTGTATGCACAATAAAAACAGTTTCACTTGCTGTCTGTATAAAGAATAAAAACAGCATCACTTGCTGTCTGTATACAGAATAAAAACTGTATCTTTTCTGTGTATATACAGAATAAAAACAGTATCACTTGCTGTCTGTATACACAATGAAAACAATAACACTTGCTGTCAGTATACACAAGAACAGTATCATTTGCTCTATGTATACACAATAAAAACAGTATCACTTCCTGTCTGTATACACAATAAAAACGGTATCACTTGCTGTCTTTATACAGAATAGAAAAAGCATCATTTGCTGTTTATACACACAATAAAAACAGTATTTCTTGCTGTCTGTATACCCAATAAAAACAGTATCATTTCCCGTCTGTATACACAATAAAAACTATATCTCTTGTTGTATGTATACACAATAAAAACATCATCACTTGCTGTCTATACATACAATGAAAACAGTACACTTTCTGTCTGTATACACAGAAAAAACAGTATCACTTGCTGTCTGTATACACAATAAAATCAGTACACTTGGTGTATGTATACAAAAAAAACAGTATCACTTGCTGTCTGTATGCACAATAAAAACAGTTTCACTTGCTGTCTGTATAAAGAATAAAAACAGCATCACTTGCTGTCTGTATACAGAATAAAAACTGTATCTTTTCTGTGTATATACAGAATAAAAACAGTATCAATTGCTCTCTGTGTACACAATAAAAACAGTATCACTTTCTGTCTGTATACACAATAAAAACAGTATCAATTGCTATGTGTAAACACAATGAAAACAGCATTTCTTGCTGTCTGTATACCCAATAAAAACAGTATCATTTCCCGACTATATACACAATAAAAACTATATCTCTTGTTGTATGTATACACAATAAAAACATCATCACTTGCCGTCTATACATGCAATGAAAACAGTACACTTGCTGTCTGTATATACAAAAAAAACAGTATCACTTGCTGTCTGTATGCACAATAAAAACAGTTTCACTTGCTGTCTGTATAAACAATAAAAACAGCATCACTTGCTGTCTGTATACAGAATAAAAACGATATCACTTGCTGTCTGTATGCAGAATAAAAACAGTTTCACTTGCTGTCTGTATACACAATAATAACAGCATCACGTGCTGTCTGCATACACAATGAAAACAGTAACTCTTGTATTTGGTATACATAAAAAACGGTATCATTTGCTCTATATATACACAATAAAAATAGCATCACTTGTTGTGTGTATACAGAATAAAACTAGATTCACATGCTGTCTGTATGCAAAAAAAACACTATCACTTCCTTCCTGTATAAAGAATAAAAATAGATACATTTGCTGTTTATACACAGAATAAAAACAGTATTACTTGCTAACTGTATACACAATAAAAACTGTATCACTGCTCTCAGTACACACAATGAAAACAGTATCACTTGCAATGTGTATGCACAATAAAAACAATATCACTTACTGTGTGTATACACAAAAAAACAGTATCACTTGCTGTGTGTAAATACAATGAAAACAATCGCACTTCCTGTCTTTATACACAATATAAACGGTATCACTTGCTGTCTGTATACAGAATAAAAATAGCATCATATGCTGTTTATACACACAATAAAAACAGCGTCACTTGCTGTCTGTATAAACAATGAAAACGGTATTTTTTACTGATTTATACACAATCAAAATAGTATCATTTGCTCTCTGTATATACGAAAAAACGGGTTCACTTGCTGTCTGTATACACAAGAAAAACAGTATCACTTGCTGTCTATACACACAATGAAAAAAGTATCACTTGCTGTCTGTATACACAATAAAAACAGTGTCACTTGCTGTCTGTATACACAATAAAAATAGTGTCACTTGCTTTTTGTATAAACAATGAAAACAGTATCACTTGCTGTCTGTATACACAATAAAAACAGTGTCACTTGCTGTCTGTATACACCATAAAAATAGTGTCACTTGCTATTTGTATAAACAATAAAAGCAGTATCACTTGAGGCTGTATACACAATAAAAACAGTAAAATTGCTGTATGTATACCCAATAACAATAGTATCACTTGCTGTCTGTATACAAAATAAAAATAGCATCATTTGCTGTTGATACACACAATAAAAACAGTATTACTTGCTCTTTGTATACACAATAAAAATAGTATCACTGCTCTCTACACACACAATAAAAACAGTATCTCTTACTGTGGGTATACACAATAAAAACAGTATCACTTGCTGTCTGTAAACACAATAAGAACTGTATCACTTCCTCACTGTATACACAATAAAAACAGTATATTTTGTCCTCTATATACACAATAAAATTAGTACAGTTGCTGTATGTATAAACAATAAAAACGGTATCACTTGCTGTATTTATACACAATAAAAACAGCAACATTTGCTGTCTGTATACAGAATAAAACAGTATGACTTGCTGTCTGTATAAACAACAGACACGGCACAGTTGCTGTGTGTATAGAGAATAAAAATAGCATCATTTGCTGTTGATACACACAATAAAAACAGTATCAATTGCTGTCTATATACACAATAAAAACAGTATCTATTGCTGAATGTATGCACAATAAAATCAGTTTTACTTGCTTTTTGTACACACGATAAAAACAGTATCACTTGCTGTGTGTAAATACAATAAAAACAGTATCACGTCCTTACTCTATACACAATAAGAACGGTATCACTTGCTGTCTGTTTACACAATAAAAACAATATCTCTTTGTATGTATACACAATAAAAACAGCAATATTTGCTGTCTCTATACACAATAAAAATAGTATCACTTGCTCTCTGTACAAAAAAAACGGTATATCTTGCTGTTTGTATACACAATAAAAACTGCATCACTTGCTGTCTATACACACAATGAAAACACTACACTTGCTGTCTATATACACATTAAACACAGCGTCACTTGCTGTCTGTATACACAATAAAAACAGCAACATTTGCTGTCTGTAAACACAATAAAAACAGTATGACTTGCTCTCTGTATACACAACAGAAACGGCATCAGTGTTTGAATGCACATAAAACAGTATAACTTCCTGTCTGTATACAGAATAAAAATAGCATCATTTGCTGTTTATACACACAATAACAACAGCATTATTTGCTGTCTGTACACACAATAAAAACAGTTTCACTGTTCTTTATACACACAATAAAAACAATATCAGTTGCTGTGTGTATACACAATAAAAACAATATGACTTTCTGTCTGTATACAGAATAAAAACAGCATCACTTGCTATCTATACACACAATAAAAACAGTACATTCGCTGTTTGCATACACGATAAAAACAGCGTCACTTGCTGTCTGTATACACAATAAAAACGTTATCACTTGCTGTCTGTATACACAATAAAAACAGTATCACTTGCTCTTTGTTCACACAATAAAAACAGTATCACTTGCTACGTGTATACACAATAAAGACAGTATCATTTCTGTCTATACACAAAATGAAAAATATACACTTGCTGTCTGTATACACAATAAAATCAGTGTCATTTGCTGTCTGTATACGCAATTAAAAATTGTATCAACTGCTGTCTGTATAAACAGTAAAAACAGTATCGTTTGCTGTCTCTATACACAATAAAACAGAACACTTGCTGTATGTATACACAATAACAACAGTATTACTTGCTGTCTGTATACACAATAAAAACAGTATCACTGCTCTTTATACACACAATAAAAACAATATCAGTTGCTGTGTGTATACACAATAAAACAGTATGACTTGCTGTCTGTATACACAATAAAAACTTCATCACTTGCTCTTGTATAGACAATAAAAACATTGTCATTTGCTGTCTGTATACGCAATTAAAAATTGTATCATTTGCTGTCTGTATACACAATAAAAACAGAATCACTTTCCGTCTGTACACACAATAAAACAGTATCTTTGCTCTCTATACACACAATAAAAACAGTATCACTTGCTCTTTGTACACACAATAAAACCGTATCACTTGCTGTCTGTATATACAGTAAAAACAGTATCTTTTGCTGTCTGCATACACAATGAAACAGTACACTTGCTGTATGTATACACAATAACAACAGTATCACTTGCTGTCTGTATGCACAATAAAAATAGCATCTTTTGCTGAATATAAAAACAATATAAACAGTATCACTTGCTCTTTGTACAAAAAATAAAAACAGTATCACTTGCTATGTGTATACACAATAATGATAGTATCATTTGCTGTCTATACACACAATGAAAACAGTATGACTTGCTGTCTGTATACACAATAAAAACGGTATCATTTGGTGTCTGAATTCACAATAAAAACGGTGTCTTTTGCTATTTGTATACAGAATAAAAACAGCATCACTTTCTGTTTATACACACAATGAAAACAGTATTTTTGCTGTCTGTATACACAATAAAAACAGCGTCACTTGCTGTTTGTATACACAATAAAAACAGCATCACTTGCTGTCTGTATTCACAATAAAAACGGTATCATTTGCTGTCTGTATACAAAATAAAAACTTTATCACTTGCTCTTTGTATACACAATAAAAACATTGTCATTTGCTGTCTGTAAACGCAATTAAAAATTGTATCATTTGCTGTCTGTATACACAATAAAAACAGCAATTTTCGCTTTCTGAACAAATAATAAAAACAGTATCTTTTGCTCTCTGTACACACAATAAAAACAGTATCACTTGCTCTCTGTACACACAATAAAAACAGTATCACTTGCTGTCTGTACATACAATAAAAACAGTATCACTTGCTGTCTGTGTATACAATAAAAACAGTATCACTTGTTGTCTGTATACGCATCAGAAACAGTATCTCTTGCTGTCCGTATACACAATAAAAACAGCATCACTTGCTGTTTGTATACAGAATAAAAACGGTATTACTGGCTGTCTGTATGTGCAATAAAAACAGTATCACTTGCTGTCTGTGCTATCCGTCTCTATTTTAGCAGTGTAATACTAGAGGGAAGGCAGCTGGTTATCACCTCCCACCGCCAACTCTTGGGCTACTCTTTTACCAACGAATAGTTGGTTTGACCGTGGCATTATATTACCCACACGGCTGGGCAAGCGAGGATGTTTTGAGCGAAGCCGGCGTGAACTCGCGTCCCGTTATTACTAGTTGCACGCCTTTCTCGCTACGCCATGCCAGGCCTACCTTGTTTCTCGCGTTGTAAGTTTGTAGAGACGCGACTAGAGAACGTTTAAAAGCTGATTTTTGATTTAATTTGTTTTTCTAATTAATTTTCATTAGTTTTGTTAGCGTCGGAATTTGTAATTATTCTCACTTGTTGGAAATACAATTATCTCGGTAAACTTACAAAATTCGATTTTTTTGTGATGGACAAAAGGATAACAGACTTTTATGTCTTTTTATGGTAAATGAATCAAGTCATTAAGTCTTCGTATTTAAGATTTAGGATGTACTAGTAAGCTCAAAGCCAGCCATTTAGTTACTTTTTTATTAACTGTTTACATTTTAGGATATCATTATTTATATTTTGGTATTGAGATTAAATATAAAATACATTTGTATAGACAATATTGTCTTTGTATAGACAATAATAACATTGTCACTTGCTGTCTGTATACAAAATAGAAACTGTATCACTTGCTGTGTGTATACACAATGAAAACAATAACACTTGCTGTCGGTATACACAAAAAACAGTATCATTTGCTCTACGTATACAAAAAAATAGGATCACTTGTTGTGTGTATACAGAATAAAACCAGATTCACTTGTTTTCTGTGTGAACAAAAAAACAGTATCACTTGCTGTCTGTATACAGAATAAAAATAGCATCTTTTGCTGTTCATACACACAATAAAAACAGTATCAATTGCTGTCTGTGTACACAATAAAATCAGTATCACTTTCTGTCTGTATACACAATAAAAACAGTATCAATTGCTATGTGTAAACACAATGAAAACAGCATTTCGTGCTGTCTGTATACCCAATAAAAACAGTATCATTTGCTGTCTTTATACACAATAAAAACAATATCTCTTTTTGTATGTATACACAATAAAAACAGCAATATTTGCTCTCTCTATAGACAATAAAAATGGTATCACTTGCTCTCTGTATACACGAAATAACGGTATCACTTGCTGTCTGTATACACAATAAAAACAGCGTCAGTTGCTGTCTGTATAAACAATAAAAACGGTATCTTTTGCTGTATGTATACACAATAAAAACAGTATGACTTGCTGTCTATATATACAACAGAAACGGCATCAGTTGCTGTGTGTATACAGAATAAAATTAGCATCATTTGCTGTTTATACACACAATAAAAACAGTATCACTTGCTCTCTGTATACACAATAAAAACAGTGTCACTTGCTATTTGTATAAACAATAAAAACAGAATAACTATAGGCTGTATACACAATAAAAAAGTACAATTTCTTTATATATACACAATAACAACAGTATCACCTCTGTTTGTATACAAAATAAAAATAACATCATTTGCTGTTCATACACACAACAAAAACAGTATTACTTGCTCTCTGTATACACAATAAAAATAGTATCACTTGCTGTCTGTAAACACAATAAGAACTGTATAACCTGCTCACTGTATACACAATAAAAAGAGTATAAGTTGCTGTGAATATACACAATAAAATCAGTACAATTGCTGTATGTATAAACAATTAAAACGGTATCACTTTCTGTATGTATACACAATAAAAAGAGCAACATTTGCTGTCTCTATACACTATAAAAACAGTATGACTTGCTGTCTGTATAAATAAGAGGCACGGCATCAGTTCCTGTGTGTATAGAGAATAAAAATAGCATCATTTGCTGTTTATGCACACAATAAAAACAGTATCACTTTCTATCTGTATACACAATAAAAATAGTGTAACTTGCTGTCTGTATACACAATGAAAACGGTATTACTTGCTGTCTGTATACACAATAGAAACGGTATCACTTGCTGTCTGTATGCACAATAAAAACAGTGTCACTTGCTGTCTGTATACACAATAAAAATAGTGTCACTTGCTATTTGTATAAACAATAAAAACAGTATCACTTGAGGCTGTATACACAATAAAAACAGTAAAATTGCTGTATGTATACACAATAACAACAGTATCACTTGCTGTCTGTATACAAAATATAAATAGCATCATTTGCTGTTGATACACACAATAAAATCAGTATTACTTGCTCTTTGTATACACAATAAAAATAGTATCACTTCTCTCTTCACACACAATAAAAACAGTATCTCTTGCTGTTTGTAAACACAATAAAAACTGTATCACTTGCTTACTGTATACACAATAGAAACAGTATATTTTGTTCTCTATATTAAGAATAAAATTAGTACAGTTGCTGTATGTATAAAGAATAAAAACGGTATCACTTGCTGTATTAATACACAATAAAAACAGCAACATTTGCTGTCTGTATACACAATAAAACAGTATGACTTGCTGTCTGTATAAACAACAGACACGGCATCAGTTGCTGTGTGTATAGAGAATAAAAATAGCATCATTTGCTGTTTATACACACAATAAAAACAGTATCACTTCCTGTCTATATACACAATAAATACAGTATCACTTGCTGTCTATATACACAATAAAAACAGTATCACTTGCTGAATGTATGCACAATAAAATCAGTTTCACTTACTGTTTGTACACACGATAAAAACAGTATCACTTGCTGTGTGTAAATACAATAAAAACAGTATCACTTCCTGACTCTATACATAATAAGAACGGTATCACTTGCTGTCTGTTTACACAATAAAAACAATATCTCTTTGTATGTATACACAATAAAAACAGCAATATTTGCTGTCTCTATACACAATAAAAATAGTATCACTTGCTCTCTGTATAAAAAAAAACGGTATATCTTGCTGTTTGTATACCCAATAAAAACTGCATCACTTGCTTTCTATACAAACAATGAAAACAGTACACTTGCTGTCTATATACACATTAAAAACAGCGTCATTTGCTGTCTGTATAAACAATAAAAACGGTATCACTTGCTGAATGTATACACAATAAAAACAGCAACATTTGCTGTCTGTATACACAATAAAAACAGTATGATTTGCTCTCTGTATACACAACAGAAACGGCATCAGTGTTTGAATGTACAAAAAACAGTATAACGTCCTGTCTGTATACAGAATAAAAATAGCATCATTTGCTGTTTATACACACAATAAAAACAGTATCACTTTCTGTCTGTATACACAATAAAAACAGTATCACTTGCTGTGTGTACACACAATAAAAATAGTATGGCTTCCTGTATGTATACAGAATAAAAATAGTATCACTTGCTGTGTGTATACACAATAAAAACAGCATCACTTGCTGTCTATACACACAATAAAAACAGAGTCACTTACCCTCTGTACACACAATAAAAAAGCATCACTTTCTATCTGTATACACAATAAAAATAGTATCACTTTCTGTCTGTATACACAATGAAAACAATAACACTTGCTGTCAGTATACACAAGAACAGTATCATTTGCTCTATGTATACACAATAAAAACGGTATCACTTCCTGTCTTTATACAGAATAGAAAAAGCATCATTTGCTATTTATACACACAATAAAAACAGTATTTCTTGCTGTTTGTATACCCAATAAAACAGTATCATTTCCCGTCTGTATACACAATAAAAACTATATCTCTTGTTGTATGTATACACAATAAAAACTATATCTCTTGTTGTATGTATACACAATAAAAACATCATCACTTGCTGTCTATACATGCAATAAAAACAGTACACTTTCTGTCTGTATACACAGAAAAAACAGTATCACTTGCTGTCTGTATACACAATAAAATCAGTACACTTGGTGTATGTATACAAAAAAAACAGTATCACTTGCTGTCTGTATGCACAATAAAAACAGTTTCACTTGCTGTCTGTATAAAGAATAAAAACAGCATCACTTGCTGTCTGTATACAGAATAAAAACGGTATCTTTTCTGTGTATATACAGAATAAAAAAAGTATCACTTACTGTCTGTATACACAATAAAATCAGTACACTTGCTGTATGTATACACAGAAAAAATATTATCATTTGCTGTCTGTATGCACAGTAAAAACAGTTTGACTTGCTATCTGTATACACAATGAAAACAGTAACACTTGTTGTCGGTATACACAATAAAAACGGTATCACTTGCTGTCTGTATACAGAATAAAAATAGCATTATTTGCTGTTTATACACACAATAAAAACAGCGTCACTTGCTGTCTGTATAAACAATAAAAACGGTATTTTTTGCTGTATGTATACACAATAAAAATAGTATCACTTGCTCTCTGTATACACGATAAATCGGTATCACTTGCTGTCTGTATACACAAGAAAAACAGCCTCACTTCCTGTCTATACACACAATGAAAACAGTATCACTTTCTGTCTGTATACACAATAAAAACAGTGTCACTTGCTGTCTGTATACACAATAAAAATAGTGTCACTTGCTATTTGTATAAACAATAAAAACAGTATCACTTGAGGCTGTATACACAATAAAAACAGTAAAATTGCTGTATGTATACACAATAACAACAGTATCACTTCCTGTCTGTATACAAAATAAAAATAGCATCATTTGCTGTTGATACACACAATAAAATCAGTATTACTTGCTCTTTGTATACACAATAAAAATAGTATCACTTCTCTCTTCACACACAATAAAAACAGTATCTCTTGCTGTTTGTAAACACAATAAGAACTGTATCACTTGCTTACTGTATAGACAATAGAAACAGTATATTTTGTTCTCTATATTCACAATAAAATTAGTACAGTTGCTGTATGTATAAAGAATAAAAACGGTATCACTTGCTGTATTTATACACAATAAAAACAGCAACATTTGCTGTCTGTATACCCAATAAAACAGTATGACTTGCTGTCTGTATACACAATAAAAACAGTATTTCTTGCTGTCTGTATACCCAATAAAAACAGTATCATTTCCCGTCTGTATACACAATAAAAACTATATCTCTTGTTGTATGTATACACAATAAAAACATCATCACTTGCTGTCTATACATACAATGAAAACAGTACACTTTCTGTCTGTATACACAGAAAAAACAGTATCACTTGCTGTCTGTATACACAATAAAATCAGTACACTTGGTGTATGTATACAAAAAAAACAGTATCACTTGCTGTCTGTATGCACAATAAAAACAGTTTCACTTGCTGTCTGTATAAAGAATAAAAACAGCATCACTTGCTGTCTGTATACAGAATAAAAACTGTATCTTTTCTGTGTATATACAGAATAAAAACAGTATCACTTGCTGTCTGTATACACAATAAAATCAGTACACTTGCTGTATGTATACACAGAAAAAACATTATCATTTGCTGTCTGTATGCACAATAAAAACAGTTTCACTTGCTGTCTGTATACACAATGAAAACAGTAACACTTGTTGTCGGTATACACAATAAAAACGGTATCACTTGCTGTCTGTATACAGAATAAAAATAGCATCATTTGCTGTTTATACACACAATAAAAACAGCGTCACTTGCTGTCTGTATAAACAATAAAAACGGTATTTTTTGCTGTATGTATACACAATAAAAATAGTATCACTTGCTCTCTGCATACACGAAAAATCGGTATCACTTGCTGTCTGTATACACAAGAAAAACAGCATCACTTGCTGTCTATACACACAATGAAAACAGTATCACTTGCTGTCTGTATACACAATAAAAACAGTGTCACTTGCTGTCTGTATACACAATAAAAATAGTGTCACTTGCTATTTGTATAAACAATAAAAACATTATCACTTGAGGCTGTATACACAATAAAAACAGTAAAATTGCTGTATGTATACGCAATAACAACAGTATCACTTGCTGTCTGTATACAAAATAAAAATAGCATCATTTGCTGTTGATACACACAATAAAATCAGTATTACTTGCTCTTTGTATACACAATAAAAATAGTATCACTTCTCTCTTCACACACAATAAAAACAGTATCTCTTGCTGTTTGTAAACACAATAAGAACTGTATCACTTGCTTACTGTATACACAATAGAAACAGTATATTTTGTTCTCTATATTCACAATAAAATTAGTACAGTTGCTGTATGTATAAAGAATAAAAACGGTATCACTTGCTGTATTTATACACAATAAAAACAGCAACATTTGCTGTCTGTATACACAATAAAACAGTATGACTTGCTGTCTGTATACACAAAAAAACAGTATGACTTGCTGTCTGTATAAACAACAGACACGGCATCAGTTGCTGTGTGTATAGAGAATAAAAATAACATCATTTGCTGTTTATACACACAATAAAAACAGTATCACTTGCTGTCTATATACACAATAAATACAGTATCACTTGCTGTCTATATACACAATAAAAACAGTATCACTTGCTGAATGTATGCACAATAAAATCAGTTTCACTTACTGTTTGTACACACGATAAAAACAGTATCACTTGCTGTGTGTAAATACAATAAAAACAGTATCACTTCCTGACTCTATACACAATAAGAACTGTATCACTTGCTGTCTGTTTACACAATAAAAACAATATCTCTTTGTATGTATACACAATAAAAACAGCAATATTTGCTGTCTCTATACACAATAAAAATAGTATCACTTGCTCTCTCTATAAAAAAAACCGGTATATCTTGCTGTTTGTATACACAATAAAAACTGCATCACTTGCTGTCTATACACAGAATGAAAACAGTACACTTGCTGTCTATATACACATTAAAAACAGCGTCATTTGCTGTCTGTATAAACAATAATAACGGTATCACTTGCTGAATGTATACACAATAAAAACAGCAACATTTGCTGTCTGTATACACAATAAAAACAGTATGACTTGCTCTCTGTATACACAACAGAAACGGCATCAGTGTTTGAATGCACAAAAAACAGTATAACTTCCTGTCTGTATACAAAATAAAAACAGCATCATTTGCTGTTTATACACACAATAAAAACAGTATCACTTTCTGTCTGTATACACAATAAAAACAGTATCAATTGCTGTCTATACACACAATAAAAACAGAGTCACTTACCCTCTGTACACACAATAAAAAAGCATCACTTTCTATCTGTATACACAATAAAAATAGTATCACTTGCTGTCTGTATACACAATGAAAACAATAACACTTGCTGTCAGTATACACAAGAACATTATCATTTGCTCTATGTATACACAATAAAAACAGTATCACTTCCTGTCTGTATACACAATAAAAACGGTATCACTTGCTGTCTTTATACAGAATAGAAAAAGCATAATTTGCTGTTTATACACACAATAAAAACAGTATTTCTTGCTGTTTATGCACACAATAAAAACAGTATTTCTTGCTGTCTGTATACCCAATAAAAACAATATCATTTCCCGTCTGTATACACAATAAAAACTATATCTCTTGTTGTATGTATACACAATAAAAACTATATCTCTTGTTGTATGTATACACAATAAAAACATCATCACTTGCTGTCTATACATACAATGAAAACAGTACACTTTCTGTCTGTATACACAGAAAAAACAGTATCACTTGCTGTCTGTATACACAATAAAATCAGTACACTTGGTGTATGTATACAAAAAAAACAGTATCACTTGCTGTCTGTATGCACAATAAAAACAGTTTCACTTGCTGTCTGTATAAAAAATAAAAACAGCATCACTTGCTGTCTGTATACAGAATAAAAACTGTATCTTTTCTGTGTATATACAGAATAAAAACAGTATCACTTGCTGTCTGTATACACAATAAAATTAGTACACTTGCTGTATGTATACACAGAAAAAACATTATCATTTGCTGTCTGTATGCACAATAAAAACAGTTTCACTTGCTGTCTGTATACAGAATAAAAATAGCATCATTTGCTGTTTATACACACAATAAAAACAGCGTCACTTGCTGTCTGTATAAACAATAAAAACGGTATTTTTTGCTGTATGTATACACAATAAAAATAGTATCACTTGCTCTCTGTATACACGAAAAATCGGTATCACTTGCTGTCTGTATACACAAGAAAAACAGCATCACTCTCTGTCTATACACACAATGAAAACAGTATCACTTGCTGTCTGTATACACAATAAAAACAGTGTCACTTGCTGTCTGTATACACAATAAAAATAGTGTCACTTGCTATTTGTATAAACAATAAAAACAGTATCACTTGAGGCTGTATACACAATAAAAACAGTAAAATTGCTGTATGTATACAAAATAACAACAGTATCACTTGCTGTCTGTATACAAAATAAAAATAGCATCATTTGCTGTTGATACACACAATAAAATCAGTATTACTTGCTCTTTGTATACACAATAAAAATAGTATCACTTCTCTCTTCACACACAATAAAAACAGTATCTCTTGCTGTTTGTAAACACAATAAGAACTGTATCACTTGCTTACTGTATACACAATAGAAACAGTATATTTTGTTCTCTATATTCACAATAAAATTAGTACAGTTGCTGTATGTATAAAGAATAAAAACGGTATCACTTGCTGTATTTATACACAATAAAAACAGCAACATTTGCTCTCTGTATACACAATAAAAACAGTGTCACTTGCTATTTGTATAAACAATAAAAACAGAATAACTATAGGCTGTATACACAATAAAAAAGTACAATTTCTTTATATATGCACAATAACAACAGTATCACCTCTGTTTGTATACAAAATAAAAATAACATCATTTGCTGTTCATACACACAATAAAAACAGCAACATTTGCTCTCTGTATACACAATAAAAATAGTATCACTGCTCTCTATACACACAATAAAAACAGTATCTCCTGCTGTGTGTATACACAATAAAAACAGTATCACTTGCTGTCTGTAAACACAATAAGAACTGTATAACCTGCTCACTGTATACACAATAAAAAGAGTATAAGTTGCTGTCTATATACACAATAAAATCAGTACAATTGCTGTATGTATAAACAATTAAAACGGTATCACTTTCTGTATGTATACACAATAAAAAGAGCAACATTTGCTGTCTCTATACACAATAAAAACAGTATGACTTGCTGTCTGTATAAATAACAGGCACGGCATCAGTTCCTGTGTGTATAGAGAATAAAAATAGCATCATTTGCTGTTTATGCACACAATAAAAACAGTATCACTTTCTATCTGTATACACAATAAAAATAGTGTAACTTGCTGTCTGTATACACAATGAAAACGGTATCACTTGCTGTCTATATACACATTAAAAACAGCGTCATTTGCTGTCTGTATAAACAATAAAAACGGTATCACTTGCTGAATGTATACACAATAAAAACAGCAACATTTGCTGTCTGTATGCACAATAAAAACAGTATGACTTGCTCTCTGTATACACAACAGAAACGGCATCAGTATTTGAATGTACAAAAAACAGTATAACGTCCTGTCTGTATACAGAATAAAAATAGCATCATTTGCTGTTTATACACACAATAAAAACAGTATCACTTTCTGTCTGTATACACAATAAAAACAGTATCACTTGCTGTGTGTACACACAATAAAAATAGTATGGCTTGCTGTATGTATACAGAATAAAAATAGTATCACTTGCTGTGTGTATACACAATAAAAACAGCATCACTTGCTGTCTATACACACAATAAAAACAGAGTCACTTACCCTCTGTACACACAATAAAAAAGCATCACTTTCTATCTGTATACACAATAAAAATAGTATCACTTTCTGTCTGTATACACAATGAAAACAATAACACTTGCTGTCAGTATACACAAGAACAGTATCATTTGCTCTATGTATACACAATAAAAACGGTATCACTTGCTGTCTTTATAAATAACAGGCACGGCATCAGTTCCTGTGTGTATAGAGAATAAAAATAGCATCATTTGCTGTTTATGCACACAATAAAAACAGTATCACTTTCTATCTGTATACACAATAAAAATAGTGTAACTTGCTGTCTGTATACACAATGAAAACGGTATCACTTGCTGTCTGTATACACAATAGAAACGGTATCACTTGCTGTCTGTATGCACAACAAAAACAGTGTCACTTGCTGTCTGTATACACAATAAAAATAGTGTCACTTGCTATTTGTATAAACAATAAAAACAGTATCACTTGAGGCTGTATACACAATAAAAACAGTAAAATTGCTGTATGTATACACAATAACAACAGTATCACTTGCTGTCTGTATACAAAATAAAAATAGCATCATTTGCTGTTGATACACACAATAAAATCAGTATTACTTGCTCTTTGTATACACAATAAAAATAGTATCACTTCTCTCTTCACACACAATAAAAACAGTATTTCTTGCTGTTTGTAAACACAATAAGAACTGTATCACTTGCTTACTGTATACACAATAGAAACAGTATATTTTGTTCTCTATATTAACAATAAAATTGGTATAGTTGCTGTATGTATAAAGAATAAAAACGGTATCACTTGCTGTATTTATACACAATAAAAACAGCAACATTTGCTGTCTGTATACACAATAAAACAGTATGACTTGCTGTCTGTATAAACAACAGACACGGCATCAGTTGCTGTGTGTATAGAGAATAAAAATAGCATCATTTGCTGTTTGTACACACAATAAAAACAGTATCACTTCCTGTCTATATACACAATAAATACAGTATCACTTGCTGTCTATATACACAATAAAAACAGTATCACTTGCTGAATGTATGCACAATAAAATCAGTTTCACTTACTGTTTGTACACACGATAAAAACAGTATCACTTGCTGTGTGTAAATACAATAAAAACAGTATCACTTCCTGACTCTATACACAATAAGAACGGTATCACTTGCTGTCTGTTTACACAATAAAAACAATATCTCTTTGTATGTATACACAATAAGAACAGCAATATTTGCTGTCTCTATACACAATAAAAATAGTATCACTTGCTCTCTGTATAAAAAAAAAGGTAAATCTTGCTGTTTGTATACCCAATAAAAACTGCATCACTTGCTTTCTATACACACAATGAAAACAGTACACTTGCTGTCTATATACACATTAAAAACAGCGTCATTTGCTGTCTGTATAAACAATAAAAACGGTATCACTTGCTGAATGTATACACAATAAAAACAGCAACATTTGCTGTCTGTAACCAAATAAAAACA